>PVJN01013439.1:0-48777 GCA_004026805.1 Lasiurus borealis
CTCCCCTGCTGGCCTGATTGCCCACAACTGCCCTTCCCTGCTTGCCATCTTGTGGCAGCCATCTTTGACCACATGGGGGTGGCCATCTTGTGTGTTAGAGTGACAGTCAATTTTCTTATTACCTCTTTATTATGTAGGACTAGAGGCCTGGTGTATGGATTAGTGTACCAGTGGGGTCCCTTCACCTGACCTGTGCCCTCTCAATCCAGGGCCAACCCCTTGGCGGATATCAGAGAGCCAGTTTTGGCCCAATCTCCACAGGCCAAGTTGAGAGACCACATAAATCTGTGCACTGGATCTCTAGTTGATACATCAAAAGCAAATGAATTACAAAGGACTTGATGACACTGGTCATTAATATCTTCAAGGATTCTTCTTGTCATGATTTACACTTAACCCACAATATATTGATCAGAATTTTCTTTCCAAAAGCTTCCTCACTGAAAGGACTGGCACTGATCTTTAACATGAGCATTTGCCAGTTATTTTATTTTAATAATATAAGAATTTGAACCTCTTAATTTTACATCAGTCATTTCTGTTTGGTTAGTGTGAGTCAGGTTCACTTGACAATGATAGACTCTCAAAAAGGTTTGGAGGGGGCTGACATGAAGCCATCATGTATCAAACAAAGATTTTATTCCAGGTACTGGGTGCAGGCGGGCTGAGACTGAGAAAGGCATCCGCGGAGAGAGCAGGAAGAGATGGCTTTCTATTATTTTTTGCTGGCTGTCAGCCCCTCTGATGATGTAAGTCAGACCTTGGTTCCTCCCATGCCAGGTGTCTTCTGGTTATTTAAGCTATGGCATGCTCAAGGCTGCAAGCTTTCTGCAAGATAACTGCTGAGCACGATAACTTTTCTCTGCCCTGTTTTATTTTCTTTAATCCTTTTGTTTTCATTTGAAAGGGTATAGATAAAGAAAAAGAAGGGGAAATGGGTGGTCATTTTTCTTTTATTACTTCCTACATGAGAGGGGATGTTGTGGACACCTAAGGAGTAAATTCCGATTATTTCCTGGGGTGTAGACCTGTAAGCTCCCTTTACCTGGGTAAGGAAAAACTGTCCTACTGTCTTTCCAGGTCTTGTAATCTTGTTTGAATAAATTTGACAACAGATTTTTAAATGTAGGGCCTGAGGAGGAGGAGAAGGAGGAAGAGGAGAAATAGAGTTAGGGGGGTCTAAAAGGGGTAAAAGCCAGATTAATTTGGGCAAAGCTGCTTATTGGCTGGACCGTATGGACTGCTCTATGCTGCCCTGACTGATCTCTGAGCCATTGAGTATTCTGTAAAAGGCATTGTGTGTTTTTTCCCCTCTATTTGACCTGTAGAGCTTAGATAAAAACAACAGGAGGAATTAGTGATTTGGCTCACAGATAGTCAGTATAGGGTGAGTTGGGGAACCATTTTAGGGATATAAGAGATTGGCAAGATTTAGAAGCACTATGGAGATAGTGATCTGAAGAGAAATCCTGTAAATTGCCCTGGAGGCAGATTTCTGTCATGAGTTCAAAAATACCTTGCGCTGTTCAGATGGGATAGTCTGTGCCAGGTGGGGAGATGCTGTTACTAATAATCTGCAGGAATATGGAAGTCTGGATACATAATTCATTAGTCAGGCAGCGGATGTTAGAACTTTTTCCCAGGAAGGCCAATGGGAGGTAGGTTCCCCTGGGGTGAGGTTCTTGTTTTCCCCACCTTTGTCCCTGGCTCGGCTTCTGGAGCTTTCTGCCTTGGTGAGTTTTTATACCTGCATCTGGCCTATTGTCCTTGCTTTGGGGGTCAAAGGGACAATGAGTCCTGGGCCCAGAAGGAGGTTTTGGTGGCATTTAGGGATGCTATTTCCTGAGTACAAGTAGGGTTTATAACCTGGTGGAGACAAACTGTTTTATACATTTTAATGTTAATGGAATAAAAGCTAGAATAATACAAGTTGTGACAAATGGTCTGGTGGAAGGAAGGAGAGGTTAGTGTGGAGAGTTATAGCCTAATATATAAAAATGAGGTTTATTCTCAAATTATTTATTTTTAAGTGTCCTTGGTTTAGGGAAGATAAGATTTTTTTTAGATGGTTGTGGGCTCCTGTTTTATTATTTCAGTTTCCCTATTTTGCTTGTCCTGGCTTATTGGTTTGTGTTATTTATATAATTTTTTAAATATTCTTCCCTGCAAACCTTGTACAATTTTCATAAACATTTTTATATTTTGAATTCACTTCTTTTTTTTCTTTAAAAATGTATGCCCATGCCTTCTATTATTAAAATCATATAATTTTTAAACCTTCATTTTCCAATGATAATCAAAAAGTCAACAGCCAGCATTTCTTAGGTTAACATTTATGAGTATTTTCCCTTTTAAGAAATATACCTTTAATGCAGTATAAGACATCATATTAACAGTTCCAAATCTATTATATAGTTTTTTTTCTGTAACAAGAGCTAAAATCAGGTGAACTTAAACCTTGGTGAAATACAGTGGTACCTTGAGATATGAGTGCCCTAACATACAAAATTTTTGAGATACGAGCCATTGAGCGAGCAATTTTTGCTTTGAAATATGAGCAACATTTGAGATAGGAGCAATCGCGTGGATCGGCCGGTTGCACAGGACCCACCAGTTTACCACGACTTGAGTGTCTCATAATTTCCCTCACCTCAAGGTTACAGAACGAATTAAACTCATATCTCGAGGTACCACTGTATTTAGATATTTATCATTTAATATAGCGAAGTTGAGGTGACTGGGAAAGGTGCCTGTCAGTCAAACCTAAGGACAGGGCTCATTGGCTAGAAATGGTGTGGTCACTGCAAGCCCCTGAAAATGTGTGAGTGCATAATCCCCCAAACAAAGGAACCCCCTCTCTCGTTGCTCTGGGCTTTCTCTGGGCTCTCTTGCAGTCGCTCCTGTTTCCTTCAGAGCCATGTGGCCGTGTGGACCCCACATGCAATGAATTGATGGACTGTAACTGGGAACAAAAATTAAGCTAACCTGATGCTGGACTGGACACTGCTCTGACCTAGGAAGGAAACTCTGGATGCTGGCTTTGCCTTTAGCCCTGTTAAAGCCACCGCTGCACTTCTTCCACAGATGAACTGAGGGAGAAGGAACTTTGGAAACTCAGGGATGAAAATTCACAGAAATAAAGACCACTCTTTCTCCCATGCGAGACTCAGAAAATTCTTTGTCTTGAGATATCACAAAAAGTCCCTTCCCACGAGCAACAGGTGAGGATGATGACCTCTCTCCACCAATGACAGTCCTATTCCATCCCCAATGTTGTCTACCTGAGGTCCTTATTAAAGAGTCAGCGGTCTCTCTGGATGGAAAATCGATTTAATTTTTGCTTCAGTTTTAATTGGTCAATACAAAAGAATGAAAGAAATCTATGACGCTTATTTATTAAAAGCGATGTTCATAAAACTTATGTATTTGTGGATCTAAGGATATTTTTAAGTTGGCTCCAGTGTCAGATTTCTAAGTCTAAGTGAAAACAGCAAGATGATTGAACCTACACAAAGTAAGTTTAGGTCTTCCCTGTAGGATAATTATAGGAAAACACACATTCTCGTCAGAAATCTGAAAACACCTGGGAAATCTGCAGCGAGGATTTTCAATGAAACGGCGCTGGTGTGTCTCTAATGGCCGCCAGAGTGAGATTTCACAAACCACATTTCGTTGGAGGGAGAAAGCATTAGTGCTTATGTGACAAAGCTGATAAAGTCATCACAGCTCTGTAATGTGAGAGAAAATGTAATGATTCCCAACCATTTCCTTCCAATTGGATTCCTCTGTAGACTTCAGAACATATTCAAAACACAGCTTCCTTCCTGATGAAGACTTTGTGCGCCAGCCTTCAAGACAGCAGATATTTCAGTGGCAAAGGAGATAGCAACCGGATGTGGCAATGCCCGGCCAGGCAGACAGAAAACACAGAAAGTCCAGTTTTTAGAACCAATCTGTTTCTTAACTGGCACCTCCAACATCGGGGATATGACAAAAACAGACACAAGCAATGGTAGCGATCAGAATTTTGGTTCATCAAATAAGAACAGAAAAGACACCCACTAGATGTGCTTTTGGCTTTGGCACTTAGGATTTGATGGGGAAGCATCATGCTGAGAGGAGAAGAAGGAGGAATAAATAGATCGAGTGAGAAAGAAAGTGAATATGAATGGCTGTGCCATCAGAGCAGTCATGTAATTGCTAGTTGGGAGATAAATAACTTCCCTGTACATATTAGGGATGATTTGATTGATAGGGATAACGTAAAGGAAGGCATTAAATATTGAACTCATGTGAGTCATTTCTCTTCCTTTCTCTCACGCACCGTCCCCACACAGCTGCAAAAACATGCGTAAGACTGCACTTGAATAGAGACCGCAACTGTTCATAATTATGCATTTACGTATCCTCGTATATAAAAACTTTTTCATACTCGATTAACTATGGACAGCATTATCGGAAAGGACTACACATATTTCATAATGGCAAGAGGTGAACTTTCCATTATCTAAACGTGAATGTAAGGGGTTTTTGAAAGTGCTGACAGGTTGGTGAAATTATTGTTTGGAACAAATACAGCATCGTTAATTTTATTCTCAAATATGAATCTTGGATTCAGGAAAGTGAAAAATGCTTTTCTAGGTCCACTTGATTTTGTGGGTGTAACACTTTGCTATCTAAATTAAGTTTCTGGGTTAAATTAAAATATAATACAGTAATACCTCGAGATACGAGTGCCCTAACATATGAGATTTTTGAGATACGAGCAGTTGAGCGAGTGATTTTTGCTTTGAAATACGAGCAACATTTGAGATAGGAGTAATCTCTTGGATCGGCTGGCTGAACACTACCCACCAGTTTACCGCAACTCAAGCATCTCATAGTTTCTCACGCCTCAAGTTTATGGAACCACTTAAACTCGTATCTCGAGGTACCACTGTACTAATATTAATGCATTATTTCCTAGGGCTATGCCACATACAAACTGCTTTTTTACTAAAATATATATTTTACTAATATATATATATAAAGAGGTAATATAAAAATTAGGTCAGGATGCCATAACAGTCACAACCAGTCAGGATGAGGTTGCATGTGCAGGTGAGAACCGGAGCAGAGACAGAGACAGAGACAGGGGGCCTGTCTGAGCTGCTGTGCCACTGGGCTGGCTTAGGCAGAGCCAGAGCCCACACAGGCAGGAGGGTGGGGAGGCCTGGGGTGGAAGACAGCCCCGGGTTCCGGGTGCCCGTGGCAGCAGTCAGGCCTGGGTGCGTGGCTACCTGAGAAGCAGGCAGAGGAGAAACCACCGAGGGTCTTATATACCATAGCAGGGAGTTTAGATTTTATTCCACAGGAGGAGGAAACGTGAAGAATGTCAAGCATGGAAGCATCCTGGTCTTGCTTTTGTTTTAAGTGAACCATTCTGGTGGTGTGGGAAGGTTCACTTTAGACAGCCGCAGTGTTTTGGGGCCCAAGGAAAAGAGAGACTGATGCTGGGAACTAGGACTAGACAGAGGCAGTGGGTTAGAGACATGTTTATGAGGAAACCTGATGAACTATTTGGCTGATTACACAGGGATGAAAGCAAACAAAGCAAATGGTATTAGCCCAGGTGTTCCAGTTTGGGGAACTTCCTTGAATGGGTGATTCTAATACTTGGGAGAGGGTATCCAGGAAAAGAAACAGTGTAAGGGAGCTTGTTTAGGTCAGCAATAGCCGAACAGTTAGGACAGAAGACAGATTTAGTGCTCTTTCTTTGCCAAAACTTTTTTTTTTTTAATATATATATTTTATTGATTTTTTAAAAAAATATATTTTATTGATTTTTACAGAGAGGGAAGGAGAAGGATAGAGAGAAACATCAATGAGAAAGAAACATCGATCAGCCGCCTCTTGCACTTCCCCTACTGGGGATGTGCCTGCAACCAAGATACATGCCCTTGACTGGAATCGAACGTGAGACCCTTCAGTCCCCAGGCTGACACTCTATCCATTTAGCCAAACCAGTTTCAGCTTGATTTTTTTTTTTTTTTTACAGAGAGGGAAAGGGATAGAAAGTCAGAACATCGATGAGAGAGAGAGTGACATTGATCAGCTGCCTCTTGCATGCCCCCTACTGGGGATGTGCTTGCAACCAAGGTACATGCCCTTGACTGGAATCGAACCTGGGACCTTTCAGTCCGCAGGCTCTATCCGCTGAGCCAAACTGGTTCTGGCCAAATTTTGTTTTTCTACCATCGTTTCTCCTAACCTAGGATATTATCTATCTTCTGTACATTCCTGTCACCTAACTTAGCTTTCCTGCATGATCCCTTAAAAATACTTATCAAAGTCATTCAATGCTCTGTGAGAACGGGGACTTTCAAGATGTGGAAACGTGATGAGCCTATGTAGATTGCTAAAGAGATATCGGGTGCTCAACTTTTAACAACAAAAATCAGATACTGGATGTGGTCATCCCACATTTCAATGAACCAATATCTCTTTACTGAAGTGTCCCACTTCAAAAGAGACTCTCTCAAATAATACAATGCGTAACACTCATCTGGGTTGCCTGTTAAAATGTAGGACCACACCTTGAAAAACACTTCTTCTAGAGTTCATTTTGGTGGATAAATCTCCCTCCAAGTAAAGCAATGCTATATAATAAAAGAGTAATATGCAAATGGACCCAATGGCGAAACAACCAGTCAGTGAGGGGCGGGGCCAGGGAGCAGGGCACTAGCCAGCAGGCAGAGGGAGGGAACAGAATGGGGGCGGGGGGTTGGGGGGCAGTGGCAACCAGCAGCAGTAGGTCAGTGAGGACCCGTGCCATCCCCTGTTCGCCCACCTAGGTGCTTGCCACAGAGGGAGGTCACGGGCAGCAGCAGCAGTGGGGTGACTCGGGATAGGGCCACCCAGCACCATCCCCGGATAAGCCTGCTCGGGTTGCCTCCAGCGGGGGGGAAGCCACCAGGGGCCATGGTGCAATTGGGGGTGGGACTAGCCACTTGCTGCCCAAGGCCTCTCTATTGGCCTGCCTGTAGAGCAGTGGTTCTCAACCTTCTTAATGCCGAGACCCTTTAAGACAGTTCCTCATGTGATGGTGACCCCCAACCATAAAATTTTTTCCATTGCTACTTCATAACTGTAATTTTGCTACTGTTACAAACTGTAATGCAAATATCTGATATGCAGGATGTATTTTCATTGTTACAAATTGAACACAATTAAAGCATAGTGATTAATCACAAAAACAATATGTAATTATATATTGTGAAATGTTTATTTCTAATTACAAATAAATGAAATTTTGACTTGAATTGTGGTGTAGCATGGGTAACAGTCTTCATATAACAACAGTAAACTATATTGCTACATTTTGCTACACTGAGGAGTGGTGTGTTGGTTCCTAAGACCATGGGAAATAGGTGTTTTCCAATAGTCTTAGGCAACCCCTGTGAAAGGGTCATTAGACCCCCAAAGGGGTCGTGACCCACAGGTTGAGAACTGATGCTGTAGAGGAAGGCTGGACTGTGGCTTATGCCCGCACCCCACACCCTTAAGCCATCAGTAGAACATCCCCTGAGGGGTCCCTGACTGGGAGAGGGGGCAGACTGGGTTGAGAGACGGCCAACCCCCATCCTGCAGTGCATGAATTTTGTGCAATGGGTCTCTAGTTTATATATATTAAAAATAGGAAATTCATGGAAGTGACAGAATGCATGCTCCAATATTTTTCTTGATAACTGTGACTATAAATTTAAAAAAATCAGTGGACATTTCAGAAGAAAAAAATCTCTAAGGGAAAGGCTATTAGATTAGTGCAATATAGGTTAATTTAAAATCATTTTAAATAAACAAATAAAATCCCCATTAGTTGAGTATAAAATGTATTTGAGCTAGAAGTTTATTTTTAATTTTGTATAATTAAATTTATTTTGGGGCCACTGATGTTCAAAAAACTGCTACATTCTTATTATTTGACTTTGTATCAAAATGACATGGATTCTGGCTGCCTTAACATAGATGAAATTTGAGATAATTATCATGAGTTATGCATAAATCATCTGACACCATACTTTGTGATTTATCAGCTTCACTGCTATTTCTCCTTTTAGCATCTTTGCTTAAATGATCTCAACTACTTTGAGATCTTATTTAACCCAGATACTTCCCCTTTAAAATAACTCATTACCAAAGTCCAAGTTTCAGGAGTTTACTGGTCCCTTGAATTAAAGCCATTGCAGAACATTTCTTAATTAGCTATTTTCGTATATTCCTTAAATCCTGTAAATATTTTATAATTTTTTTTTAAAGTCCAGGGTTCTATCCCAATCCACATTCCCACATTCTTCATAGGTCAGAACAGGCTACGTCTCCATGTACCCCAATCCAAATCTTGGAGAGCAGCACTAATATAGATTATCTTATGTCACTACCATCTTATGTCATAATTCCTGCCTTCCGAAGTGGTTAGCTATGGTCCCAGTTCCCCTAATACCTAGTTCAGAAGTCTCCTTATTCTGTCACAATCAATGTTATATTTCCATATGATCCCCCCTTTTTTTAATTTAAAGTGTCAAATAGCTAACATAGAACATTAATTTAATAATGAGCGTTATATTGGATGTCATGTGAAACATCTCCCAGGTAAGAAAATACCTTACCCAACCAGAGTAAGTCCTGGGGGAAATATTTGCAGAGTGTGGTGTCATATGGTTTTGTGACAAGTTCTGTGACAAAGGTAAACACATATTTCATCTATGTGGAGCACTGCCCTTGGCTCTGTTAGAATAATTAACGTGTAAAAAAGCAATGGTCTCAGGAGACAGTTTCTTAGAGAAGAGCGTTATGAACCCCGTCAGTATGTGAAGCTAGAAGACTGCTTTTAGGAATTGGTATAATTAGGCAGAGGGTGAGAAAGGAAAGGGGACAGTAGCAGGCATATGAGTAGTAAGTCACAATGATGATTATGTCCAGTGTGTTCAACTGATGACTACTCAGTTCTATTAAAATAGAGTTTTTATATTTGAAAGACAACTATCACGTATGTGCACATGGTAGATGATGTGACCTTAAGAATATTGTTTTAAAAGCAATAATTATTACTGTATAAGCTTAAAAGTTTGTTTCACTTGATTTGGTTTTGTTTTCCTCAGACGGGTGTATGCAGATCTGTTGTTTGTATGTGCAAATCCCTTGACTCTCTAATTAGAAATGTACTTTGCTTTGGGTTGCGTTAGAGTCCTTTTTCTCAGAATGAAGAAAAATGAGGGCACGGAGACATGATAATATGTACATGGCAGGGACATGACAAACCCACCCTCCTCAGGACTTTATTCACTATAAATAGTCTTCCAGCCATTAGGTTGACCTGCCTCCCCATGCAGCCAGATAGAACAGGCCACATCAAACCTACACAGCTCACCTACCTGGAAAATCTCCACTTACCTGCCCAACTTTAGGTTATGAATCATTTCTTACCTAAAGCCTCCCTCGTAGCCACAGCCTTATCATTCCCTTTGACTCCCCGCTCCTCCGACCAGACCAGCAGGATTAGGTGTTTCCTCTGCTTCCATCTTTTTGTTATTCATTCACAGTGAATTCGGTTTATCTGTCTTCTTCACTAGACTAACAGCTTTTCCAGGGCCAGGTGTTCTAATTCTACAACACTTAGTTCACTAGTTGGCATGGAAGAGTGTTATGTACTATATTCATAAACCATGTGCATATGCTTAGCCCTGGGCTACAGGCACATGAGTTTTTATCAGTGAATAAATTAACTCATGGATGCATGGAGTTAGCAAACTTATCATGGAATAAATGTATTGCTCGGTACGATATCAAAATAGATTTCTCAGCACCTTATGAAACCAGACAACTAGGGTTGAAGCATATAGGAGCGTTTATATCAATCATGTCAACAGTATGGGAGATTTTCCTTCATGAAAATCTGCTCTACCCCTTCTCATAAGCCAGCTGCTTATATTGGGTAGAAGGACAAAATGACGTAGGAAAGTAGAAATTGCAGGCGTGGTAGATATAGGCAAGATATAATAGTTATATTTCACAGGCCATATGGGCTGGGGTCACAAGTATGGGTGCCTCTAGGTCCAGACTGTTTCAGCAATGATACTGTTAATCTTTCCATGGTGATAGGCAGTTTTTGAAAGAGAGGAATGCACTGCATTCCGAGGTTAACTCCTCTGTCCGGGCCGTTCAACTCTCAGCCATCAGAATGTGCTTTCCCTAATCAGAACAGAACAATTATGGTTAACAGAGCGTGAGTAATACTTATAGTAATTATGACTAGTCCACACTATCCTATTTCTGCCTCTAACAGTTAGAGCCAAAAGATGAAATCACAGAATATGTAAATGGTAGATGAGAATGCATTATGGCAAAATTAGTTTCTTTAGCACACTTTTATTTACTTATTTTATGTATTTTAATATATTTTTATTGATTTTAGGGAGGAAGGAAAAGGGAGCAAGAGATAGAAACATCAATGATGAGAATCATTGATCGGCTGCCTCCTGCACACCCCCCACTGGGAATCCAGCCCGCAACCCGGGCATGTGCCCTTGAATGGAATTGAACTTGAGACCCTTCAGTTCACAGGCCAGTGCTCTATCCACTAAATCAAACCAGCTAGGGCACACATTTTATTTTTTATAATATTTAAATTTGACAGAAAAATATATGGAGTGTGTATAAATTAAATACTGTAAATTTTGTCATATTTACACTCTTAATTTGGATTAAACCTCTCACTCTTGCCCCAAACAATGTGAAAGTATTATCTTAATTTTCCATGTAACTACTTAAGTTGAGCTATTATAATTATCATTAAATGTTCAAAAATGAATTTAAAATGTTTATATTTAAGGACTTGATTTCTAAGTAATTACTTTTAAAGTAAAATTTCCATGTAGGTGTATGAGGAAAAAAAATCCAAGTACATTATCTTATTACTTGTAGGTGTTTATTGGCATCACATACTGAGTCCATATAATCACATTGTTTCAACACATAGTATATTTATATACAACATATTTATGCTTAGACATTTGGAATTTTGTTTACTGCCTAACTGATAAGTGGATTCATATTCAAATGTAAATAACTTTGCAGAGTGCAGTGTGTTGAAATTACTAATTTTCATACTAGACATTTCAAAATTTGCATATATAATTGCACATTCCTTCATGCAAATAAAAACTGTTATTTCCCTTGGAATAGGTATTTATATATTTATCAATGCACACTAAATGTGTAAGCAAACATTTGGATTTACATATATACATATTTACTGTGTTTATGTATGTATAGGTTTTATATAATGCACTCTGCACATTTTACTTTTTAAATTTTTTTAAATTATATTTTTCCATTGATTTTTAGAGAAAGTGAGAAGGGGAAAGAGAGGAAGAGAAAGAGAGAGAGAGAGAGAGAGAGAGAGAGAGACATTGATTGATTGCCTCCTGCACAATTGGATCAAACCTGCAACACTGGTATGTGCCCTTGACCAGGAAGTGAACCCATGCTCATTCAGTACATGGGCCTACACCCTAACCATTGAGCGATGCTGGCCAGGACTACACATTTTACTTTTCATATGGTAAACATTGTTATGTTTGATCCTGGTAAATCTAGAGAAAGTAAGTTTGTCATTTTTCATAGTATCTGAATTCTATGACTATTCTATCCATTAGGAATTAATGGAGTGATTTATTTTAAGTGGATTATAAAATATCAGCAATGTAATAAATAAATGTTTATTTTGGGAATGGTACTCAAAAATATGCTTTAACACACATATAAATTATAACTTTTATAAAAAAACAACATTTTTTTAGTTGATAAGTTACTGGAATTCTTGGGCCCTGTCAGCTCTGCAAATATATGATAGGGGAATTAAAAAAAAAAAAAGACTGTATATATTATGTATTCCTGTGCACCCACCCAGAATTTCGCACTCATACTGCCTGGGACACAGAACATGTCACAGCCATTTTGTACATGATCCTTTTTTCTAACTACAAAGGCTTGGTGTTGTCATAATACATATTTAGCTTCTGAGATTGATGGATTGTGCCAGTGAACAACTTTGTATAGCATATATTTTTCTTATCAGAGTCAACGTTTTCCTCCATACCATGAAGTGAATGAAAATAAAGTGTTTAAATCTACTGCTTATGATAAAGAAGACCAAATCACATTCTAATAAATGTGAAATACAGCTTGTCATGTTCCTTTCACTCTTTAGAAATGCTACTACAAAGCTTCACCAGTTAAGTCTAATATGTTGACATTTATTTTAGCTGCAATAAATGTTAGGATTATATTTTTGCATTAATTTCTGGCATTTTTAAAGATCACGATGACAAGTAATGTATTCCTCAAATCACTCTGGCTTGTTTTTACTTTTTGAATATGGATTTGGCCGTGTGTCTCCAAGGCACAATACAAAGCATATTTCATATGTTTTGCAACCTATTAGTTTGATTTAAATCCACTTTTTCCATCTGAGTTTACACAAGCCTTCCTTGATGTTATTTGCTCTGAATTATTGCCCAGAAATAATCACAATGAATCCAATTTTACACTGTCTGTGTGGCCGACCAAGTCTGTCACTGTAAAGCTTCAAGGCTTTTATAGTTTGTTTCAATGAAGGCAATTCCTCAAAAATATTCTATATGTGAATATGTAATAGGCTATTTTGACACACACTTAAAATTGTTCCTCTCCCTTCCCTGAAATATGGAATGAATATGATGACATATCTTAGGAACTACAATTATTACAGAGTCAGTGGAACAAAGCAACATGTAAAAACAATGTTTTTTTTTTGTTTGTTTGTTTGTTTTTTTGCAAATTCAATATAAAATCTACATACAACAGACTGGGTCAAAGATAGTAGGTAATTGCCGAAAGCACGGAAGCGGTATTTTTACACTTTGAAGATTTATTTCTTTTAGTAATACAACAGCTAAAAGAAAATATAAATCTGAGATTCTTTTTTTAACCATATATTTAAAGGACACTCATTCTGTGGCCTAAGTGAGGAGGGGAATAGAATACAGTATTTTCCAAGGTAATAAAACTAGACAATCCAGAAAACATTGTCTTTTGATTTTTTTCTCTCTCTCACTGGCGGATAATTTTAGTCTGAATACTTCAGAAAAATATTAGGTTCTTCCATCTGTATTTAGTCATTAGTTTTCATTGACCCTGAAAGAAAACCTAAGATATAAAAAAAATAGCAAATTGTAGTAGAAAGCTGAATTGTTTTTAACCTCATACACAAATTCAGAGACTTTTCATTGGTTAGTTTATACAAGATAATGTGTAGGTGGTTTGGTCACACATAAAAGAAAATGACACATTTATCAATAGTAAAGAGATGAAGAGGAAAATTAAGGTAATTACTTAAATAAGTCAAGATAAAATAAAAATTTTCTGAATTTCCTAAATGGCTTTGCTCAAAGCTTTCCTTTTACACTAGACATTGGTCACACCTATACATGTCTAATTTTGGATTCTGATCATTTCGATCACTTCTGAGAAAGTTTAGACTACGAAATGTTTGCTGATTAGAAATCCACAAGGCAGAAATCTTTCCTTTTTGGATTTTTTTTTCTTGTGATAACATTACCTTTCAGCCACACTTGTTGTATGATTAGAATCAAATTCTACATTGAAAAAATTTGAGAATTAATTCAAGTATTCTTGAAAAATTATTCATTGCCTGGCTGGCATGGCTCAGTGATTGCGCATCTACCTCTGAACTAGGAGGTCAGGGTTCTTTTCCCTGTAGGGACACATGCGGGTTGTGGGCTTGATCCCCAGTGTGGGGCATGCAGGAGGCAGCCAATCAATTATTCTCTCTCATCATTGATGATTCTATCTCTCTCTTCCCTTCCTTTCCTCACTGAAATTCATGGTCAAGGAGGGGAGTGTGTCCTGCAGCTTAGCTTCTCCATTCTGGGATCTCTTGAGGGATGTCTGACTGTCCCAACCACCAGGATCTGGTCTAAACAGGCAGTCAAACATCCCTCTAACAATCCAGGACTGCTGGCTCTCAACCGCTCAGTTGCCTGTCTGCCTACTTGCCCCTAAATGCTTCTGTCTGCCAGCCTGATCACCCCCTAACCACTCCCCTACCAGCCTGATCTATGCCTAATCACTCCCCTTCTTGCCCAGTTGTCTCTAATTTCCCTCCCCTGCAGGCCTGTTTGCTCCCCAACTACCCTCCCCTGCAGAACTGGTCCCCCAGCTGTCCTCCCCTGCAGGCCTAGTCTCTCCCAACTGCCCTTCCCTGTTGGCCTGATCACCCACAACTGTCCTCCCCTGCTGGCCATCTTGTGGTGGCCATCTCATGTCCACATGGGGGCAGCCATCTTTGACCACATGGGGGTGGCCATCTTGTGTGTTGGAGTAATGGTCAATTTGCATATTACTTTTTTATTAGGAGATATATATATATATATATATATATGTATATATATATATATATATATATATTAAAATAAATCTATGAAGGAAAATAAATATGAGGGTTCTACATTACAAATCTAAAATCTTTCTCTATTTATCTGAATGCAATGGTTTGGCAAGGCAATAGTAGAGCAATCATCTGGTAAAAATTCATGCAATTGAGGTCAAATATATATACAAAATGAAATGGAGAAATGAGGTAATGATTATGAGTTGATTCTATACTTAAAAGGAAAGCTTTGAGCCAAGCTATTTAGAAAATTCAGGAAAAAATTCTTTTACCTTGACTTAAATTTAAGTAATTACCTCAATTTTCCTCCTCATCTCTTTATAGATGTCTCATTTTCTTTTATGTTGTTAGAAAATACCAGATAAATAGCTATTTTACTTAATTGTCTTATCTCTAGAGATGATCATTTAAGCTACCTTGTTCATCATACCTTCTGCAAGATGGAACAATATTACTGTGTTCTTCACAGGGTCTTTTAAAAGATTAGCAACATAACTGTAGTTGAACCAGGGCATTATGAGAAACAGTGTGTTAACTATAAGTCATGCATTATACTTTACTTTGAAATGGAAACTTTTATACAAGTCCAAATTTTTATAATAGAGAAATTGTAAAGAAAATAGGTATACCATGTGTAGTATCAAGGACTTAGTTATTTTAGCACTATATCTTTAAAACCTTCCATAACACCATTCAAGGTCACAAGTGAAATATTTTTCAACACTGACTCAGATGCAAATTTTCCAATGTGACGTTGTGTGAGTGAATTCATGGTAATTGTTTCTAATATCTGTATAATTATAACAACTACTCAAAAACTCTTTTTACTGACTGCCTCTCATCTATTGTGCTAAAGAATCCAATTAGTAGCCACAGCTATCCATGTGATGACTGACAAGGAAAGGGTCTGGTCTGGCAGGTGACAATTAACAATCGTACTTTTTTTCTTTTTCCTGAGGTCATTAGGGGCATGATATTTTCCTACTTTTCCGCTAATTAGGAATGGGGAAGTCTCTTAAGGCTATGCGATTGGATTCAGTGTGGATGAGGTTTGTAAGACTGTCAAATTGATATATGGCATGACATGAATCAGAGCCATCTAAATCGTTACACCTAAGTGAATTAGTACTTCTCTTGCATCTAATGATCCCAGACTGTTTTCTTCATTCTGTCACAAACCCACTTATATAACTTCACTTTAGATTGTTCTACTCTAGTCTCCAACCTTTCTTTCAAGTTCCACTTTAAGCCCAATATACTTTTTTTTTTCTATCTCATGGGGAATATATGGTGTGTAGTTTCTGGCAGCATAAATCATGAGTAACTTGAAGCTCAAGAACTTGAAATTGAGATTGCCCTGAGAGAGAAACTAACAACCTACTGTGTGTGGTATAAGATAAGTGACATGCAAATTTTTCTTGATGAGACAGAATAGCTGCTGGGAGGGAGGGAGCCTTTGAATTATTATAAGTGTGGTTAAAAAATAGAAATTAAAGGATCCATTAAATAATTTGGTCAGTTAGAGGAATAGTTGAAATAGTTGAAATTGGACATTTATGTTCAAAGCTCTACTAATATTAATAATTATGTATTGCTTTGGACATTTATGTTAGAAGCTCTGCTAATATCAATAATTTAGTATTGCTTCCTATATATTGCTTATTTTGTTCTAAGGACTTTATGATAACTACTTTATGTGACACTTAACAATGGTCTTATGAGTTAAATTGTTTTTCTTTTTAATCTTACTTGGCTGACAAGAAAGCACAGATGTGTGAGGATTTAAGCAATAGGCCCAATATTCCAGCATCAGTTAGAAATGAGTTTGAATTCCGGAGCTAGTCTCTAACCATTTCTTGTACTTGGTGAGATGAATGCTGAGGAGGAACAGGGAGACTGTCTCACCATTCTCATCTGTGAGAGGGGTATCCGATGTCCCACTGCCAGTACTGGACATCCCTAAAATGAAATAGTTATTTTTCTTAACTTCCTTGGCTCTGGTGAGCATCAGATGAGAAACTATGCAAGAAAAACACTTTGCCCAGATATTTTGGGGCTTTAAATCTCAAAGGCTCTTGAACCATAAAATAAACAAGTCAGAGAGGAGGTAAGTCCAACAAGTGCATGGGCTCATTGAAGAGTCTGGTGCGCTAACGCATGTAACCAAATACGCATGAGCCCAGTGGTGTGTTCTTTTTTTTTTTAAAATATATTTTATTGATTTTTCACAGAGAGGAAGTGAGAGGGATAGAAAGTCAGAAACACCGATGAGAGAGAGACATCGATCAGTTGCCTCCTGCACGTCCCACACTGGAGATGTGCCCACAAGCAAGGTACATGCCCCTGACCGGAGTCGAACCCCGGGACCTTGCAGTCCACAGGCCACTGAGCCAAACCAGTCTCGGCCAGTGGTGTGTTCTTGATGCCTGGGAAGTAACTGTGGCCATCCATAGTTTCTTCCAAGGACACGCCCCTCTCTCTACTTCGGGAGGAACTTAACTTGTCAATGACACAACTGTCTTGTGGGTACACACAGTTGCTTCCCTCTAGGACTGTTGAAATAGCTACACAGTTAGCTGTGAACGAATTAATGTTATCGTCAATGTTCTTTGCATGTATGGTAATTAAGGTCATTGTATTTTCCTGTATGTCATTCTTCAATCTTTATGGATTACCTTTCATAGAGGTTGAGTTAATATTTAAATGCTGGTGTGTATTACTGTATTTTATTTCATTTGTTCCACTATTGGTTGTTAAATTGAGAGGAACTAGCAACTCAGATTATTTGCTGTTATAAATCTGAAGAAAATACCTAGATCAGTGCTTTTCAACTTATTTTTTTCAACACGTGGCACACATAACAAATCTTTCCATAATACCTGGAAAATGTGCTCAAAGCTTCACTACCTGGGTGGATTGCTATATTATGGCTCTGTGAAGAGTGGCAACATTCTTTAAAAATAATATTTAGTGAGTTTAAATAAGTTGGAAACATACAGAGTCATTAATATGAAGTGGCCAGAAACTAATGTTTTTAGTTCTACAAAATGAAATATAACTTTGCAATAAATACCCCTTTTTGCTGATTAAAAAAACAACACATGTCTTAGATCACACAATGGCACCAGTAAATCTTTCTTTAGCTGGCATAGAAATGATATAGGATTTAATTTAATTTAAATTAAATAATTCACTTCTGACTTAATAATTACCTGTTTTGATTGACTTCAGCATGTTTAGGGGGTTAATTTTTGTACTAGCTTTGGTGAAAAGTCCACTTTAAAAAAATAATAAAAATATAGTCTTTATGTACCAGCTTAACTCTGATAACAAAACTAAGCAAGAATATTACAAAATAAAACTTATACAGATACCCATCAGCTTTAGAGAGATAAATTCAAAACTAAATACATTGTAGATTACAAAGAGTAAGTGAGACCTGTTGTGTGAGGATTTGAGAAGGTTCTTCAGAGGAGTGAAATTAACAGTCAGCAACCTTCTGAAATTGGCATCCTCTCCTCCCTCATTTTTTATTTCATTTTATTCTTATAGAATACAGACACGATGTTTGAACCTACAGTGCTTATTTAGAAACTATGAAATAGTAGGATACTAAGATAAAGGAGATATTTATTCATTCAATAATTACTTTTGATATACCTATTAGGTACAGGGCTTTGTTATTAACTCTATTATTGCAAGTTTAGGGCACCCTTTATATTTTAAGAAATGTTTTAATAAAATTTATTGGTTAATAACATTACATACATTTTATGTGTACAACATTGTAATATGACATCTTTATACCCTATTGGGTGCCCATCATCCAAAGTCTAGTCTTCTTCTGTTACCATATATTTCACCCCATTTTCCCTCTCCATTCTCCTCCCACCTCCCTCTGCACTGGTAATCCTCATTCGGTATCTATGAGTTTGTTTGTGGATCTTCAATTTATATTCCACATGAGTGATATCATTCAGTTTTTGTCTTTTTTCATTGGATTTATTTCACTTACCATGATCCCCTCAATAGCCATCCATGTGTAGTAGTCATCATGTTTGTCTGACACCCTTTATTTTAAAGGAGAGAAAAATACATGCGACATCTTATTACCAGTTATAACTGTTATAATGTCTATATTTTTGTTTTTCAATTTTGAAATATTGGAGGTGTCTGAAGGTTAACAACTACACTTCCTTCAGTGGAGAAATAGTTGAGAATACGCCAGTCCATGTGACGAGAAGAACATGTTTTGACTGAAGAGCCAGCAGAAGAGCTACCCAGTCTATAACAGAAGTTTTCAGAAAGAATTACACTGAGCAAATTCAGAGTGTGCACAATGAATAGAAATGCTCATTGAACTGAAAAAAAAACACGTTATTCCTTGGGTATGACCTTCTGGAAACAAAAATTCAAAATTGCATGCCAGGTGATACAAAGACAAATGAAGCAGTCAGAGAGATTCACTATGGCCTCTGACCAAAATACAGCATCAAAATCCTTTCACGGATATTGAAATTAAGAAGAAATAAGGCAGATGTTTATGTTTTATTCAGTACAAATTGTGGCAACCAATCAAGTTGCAACAGCATCCTATAATTTCTTTGTGTTCCTCAATGTGTTCATTAGACTTATCAATGACCAGAATTACAAAAAGCAGAAGAAATGCACAGTGTTTATACCACTGTAGGACAAGGATAAACTTGGAATTTTCCAGGAAAAAAATCAATATGAGGTATTTTTAAAACATCTGCTAAACCATTTAGCGATAATTTCTATGCCAGCTAAAGAAAGAGTTACTGGTGCCATTGAGTGATCTAAGACATCAAGTTACTATTCATGGACACATCATCTTGATTTCTATAGTCAACTCTTGTGGTACTTCAATAATTTTTTTCCCCAGATTTATGAAGGTCATGTAGTACTCTATAATTTCCCAAAATTTAATCAGTCCATTATTTATTATGTTATATTGTTAATATTTGTCCTTGGTAACACTCTATTCTAGGGAGTAGTTCCTGTTTTGAGTAGCTTCCATTTAGTTCTGTGAAACCAAACTAACTGAGGGCCACAGAACAATAACAGCAGCAGCAGAAAACACGCACACACACACACACACACACACACACACACAAAACAAAAAACTAATGATAATGATAATAATAATAGATATATTAGAAGGACACTGTGGTCCTTCTTGGAAACTAAGGACAGAACAATTACCAGAAATGGAATCTAAGGTGTTATAGAACTACAGTGGTACCTCGAGATACGAGTGCCCTAACATACGAGATTTTTGAGACACGAGCCTTTGAGCGAGCGATTTTTGCTTTGAAATACGAGCAACATTTGAGATAGGGGTAATCACACAGATCGGTCGGCTGCACACGACCCACCAGTTTAACAAGACTTGGTGTCTCATAGTTTCCCATGCATTAAGGTTATGGAATTAATTAAACTCGTATCTGGAGGTACCACTATACTGGAAACCCAGTAGCAGGTCCTTGGCCTCCAGATGTTTCTGCTTTCCTCTTTCCTATTACATCTACTGCCTTTTTCTGTTCCTGAGTTCATCCTAAACAAGGCCACCATCCACAATCATTTACCTGTTCAATTAAAGGCACCAAAAGAAAAACACGCATCTACTTCTCAGTAATACTCCTTAACTTTACAGGGAATATCACTAATTTGCCCATCTTCCGCAGGATTGTCCCACAATGGCCTCATTGTTCTAATTTAGTGATCTCCATGACAATATGTGAGGAGGAACAATTGAAGTATCTAGGACACTGATGGTTCTGGGAGATATGCTAATGATCATCGGGAACTCAACACATTGGCCTCAATCCAGGAGTTTTCTTGAACCTTCCACCCGGAGAGGTCCTGCCTTATTTGCTATGGCCTTGGCTCCATCTGAGGAAAGCATGAGAAAACATGTCCTCGTTAAGGGTTGAGTAGCTCTTTAAACCTCCTCCTTGTCTGTAAAATGTTGAAAGACCAAGAATGTCATGAGTTGGATTGTGTCTCCCCTCACAGTTAATGTATTGAAGTGCTTAGCCCTCAGAATGTGGTCTAATTTGGATATTCAGTGTTGAAGATGTAATTGAGATGAGGTTGTGATAATTACCATATTTTCCGGCACATAAGATGACTTTTAACCCAGGAAAATCTTCTCAAAAGTCGGGGGTTGTCTTATACGCCAGGTGTTGTCTTTTAGGACGAGTATATCCTAAACTCTATATTTTAACTGAAAAAGTTGGGGGTCGTCTTGTATGCCCAGTCATCTATGTGCCAGAAAATACGGTAATTTTATGTGTCAACTTGACTGAATCACAGGATTCCCAAATATTTCGTTAAATGTTATTCCTGAAGGTGTCTATGAGGGTGTTTCTAGAGAGATTCTTATTTGAATCTGTAGGTGAATGAAGGGCATTGGCTTCTGAAGTGTGAGTGACCATCATCCAATCCACCGAGGACCTGAATAGGACAGCAAGTTAAAGAAAGGGAGGGTTTTGGTGTTCCAGGTTCTTAGGCTTTCAGATTGGAACTGGAATGTACACACCCTGGCTCTTTGGTTCTCAAGCCTTTGAACTGCACCACTGACTTTTCTGGATTTCCAACTTGCAGACATTGACTCATCTCAGCTTCCATAATTGCATGAGCCAAAATAGAATAATAAATCTATCTATCTGTCTATCTATCCATCCTCTCTCTCTCTCATCTCTATCTCTATATATTTTTCTATTTTTTCAGGACAATGCTGGTTAATCCAAATGTCAGAAATCATACTGGAGTAAGGTGGGCCCCTAATCACATATGCATAGTGTTTTTATAAAGGAGAAAATCTGGCCAAAACCGGTTTGGCTCAGTGGATAGAACATCGGCCTGCGGACTGAAAGGTCCCAGGTTCAATTCTGGTCAAGGGCATGTACCTTGGTTGTGGGCACATCCCCAGAAGGGGGTGTGAGGAAGCAGCTGATTGATGTTTCTCTCTCATCGATGTTTCTCCCTCTCCCTTCCTCTCTGTAAAAAATCAATAAATATATATATATTTAAAAGAGGAAATCTGGAGGGAGTCATAGAAGGAAAATGATATGAAGAGGCACAGAGAAAGAGAACCCAGGCATCTACAACCCGAGAAGAAAGGCCTGGAGTAGATCCTTCCCTCATAGCCCGCAGAAGGAATCAATGTTCAAAACTGCTTGATTTTGGAATTCTAGCCACATGAACTGTAAGAATATATGTTTCTGTGGTTTAAGCAACCAGTTGTACTTGATTACAGCAGCACCACTGAGCCCCCAAAAAGTTACTTTTAAATTTCACATTATTGCCATCTCTTTTGTCCCAGTTTGGTTAAAATTTTGCAAAAATATAGTAGGCTTATTATTAACTTGCTTCCAATAAACTTCATGTAGTGATCTTTGTGCTCTAAGTTACTTTTATTTTTCTGTTCTCTTTCATCTATGCTGCTTCTCTGGCATTACCTGCAAAGTGCTGTGAGTCTCACATAAAAATGTCATATCCTCAGTGTCATCCTCTGAGCCATTTTTCCACTTGAAAGTATTTACTATGCATCATCTGAATGCACTTACTGCCAGGAGGTTTAATTTTAATCAGTTCTTGTGACTCAAAGTGTTTCCTAAGTTTTTCTTTTATGGCTTCAAGTTGAAAAAATTTCACCTTTTCTTGTTCAATAAGAACCAAATTTCTGGACCGTCTTTTTTCTGTTTTATTTCCCCTCATATTTTTAAACTGGACTATTCTTTTCTGAGAAAATCTCTTATTTGGAATACCTAGTAAAATGTAAATGATAGCAAACAACACATACTGTAATGTTTAATTTTTTGAAATTATTTCTGTAAAATAACCTCATTTGATGTTATCTCTCTCTTAAATTATTGAGAACTGAAGTTTTACTAAGTGTTTTTATTGACACCAATGCCCATCTTTCCAGTCTTGAATAACAGGTCTGCCACCTGGCTCTCAAGACAATATTACCTGGTATGGGTGGAGTATTACCTTAATGCTTGGTTCTGATACCAATTTGTATATGAGTCAGGGTATGCTAGGTTACATGGCAAAAACTAGAAAAGCACAATGAAGTATAGGAATAAGAGTTATTTTTCTGCTTTTACTATTGTTCAACATTGCAAACTAAGCTGGGATACTCATATTAGTTGTTTTTATACTGAGACTTGGACTAACGGGTCAGGGAGATATAAAGTGATTATATAATAGTTGCAGAGGAAAAAGACAATGCTGATCGGTCACACATAACTATTACATGCTTGGCCTGAAAATGAGACCTATCACTTGTATTTAAAGCTGATTTACTGGAACAGGTCACATGTTTCCAGGCCACTACAAGAGTCTCAAGACATACAAGCCTATTATGAACATGAATAGAAGAAAGAGTTCAAGTAGTTGATAAACAGGACAGTGTGGGGAATGCGATATTAGTACCATTTTAAAAAAACAAAGTAAATGAAGCTTAGAGGACTTAGAAATAAATGGAATCATTACTTGAATTATTGTCTTGTTTCTAAATTCTTTGTGTTTTCTTCTTTTCACATTTTTCTTAGATTGCACTAGCCTGAGATATTCTCAAAGATGAAACAAAGAAATGGGGCTGATCATGTAATAAGAAGGGAAGAGAATGGCTTCTGACAGTACATCTTTATCATGACAGTGGAGGCAGGGATAAAGTTGTAGATAGAGTTCCCTATTACCCCCCACCCAAGCATTGAACTTCCGCTTGGTACCTGATATTTCACGAATCACTTCCATTTCAATAATAATAACTGATCTCTATAAAATAGCATAAACAAATACACCTACATGTACAAGCAGCCATGAAATTCCACTTTTTTGAAATAAGTTATCTTTTCCAAATACAATGGTGATTGAAGAGAGAGAGTCAAATGTAATGCAGTTATGTAGATGGATAAAATACTGGAACAAAAGGTAGAAGACTGTGGCTCACACAGCACCTAGGCCTAGGCTTGAGGTGAATATAGACATGCCATTGCTTCCTACATTCCCCAACATATAAGGTGACCCCGGTTCCTTCTCTGAGAAGTGGCTCCGCAGAAAGTTCTGGGCCTGAGGGTCCAATCCATGATAAATGCATTCTCTGCAGATACATTTCCTCTTCCTCTCCAGCTTGCCTAGTGAGCTGAAGACTGTCCTTGATGGGGGTGCTAATAGGCTTCTCTAGCCTGAAGGCAATTTTTCCTTTTCATAGTCAATAAACTCTCAAATGTTTGAAAAGAAACATAGCCTCAACGTCTTTTGAAAGCAAACCGACTATTCTCTGTTTCTGAACAGCCTTCTTCTTGAAAATATTTTTTTTTCATTATACATTCCCATACCACTTCCTTTGACTAGTAACTTATTATTTCTTTTTTTTTTCCTATTGGCAATTTCCTTTCTACTTTCAAATCTTTTCTGTCTTAAAAATAACCCTTTACTCTCTTAGATCTTCTCTACCTTCCAGTAATGCTTTTTTTTCTGTTGACTGCTGACCTCCTTGAACAAATGGTTTACTCAGACGGGCTTAATTCCCTAACTAGGACATTATCTATCTCTAAACATCTGAAATTATGTCCTTTGACCTTGCCACTGTCCTGAAAATACAACTAGTGATCTCATTAATTCTGTCATCAAATACTATTGCACACCTGGAAGCACCTTGCTGTTTTAAGGAAGGGATTCATTAGGATGACTCAAACAGATATCTCACTGAGTTTGCTTATACATACTATATGTAAATAGTATTTGCAGTTAGTACTTGAGTGAATCTCTGACACTAAATGAAAGGAACTTTTTTCCTCTTCTGACACCCAGTACTTGGGATCTTTTCCCGCATCACTTCTCCAACTGTCTGACATCCACAGTATATCTAACAATTCCATTCCATTCTGATACTAGAAATCTGGAGTCAGCATCAGATCCTGTAAGTTAAATGGCTCCATCCAACAGGACTTCCTGTCTTCACTTCTGATGTCAGTCTCATGTCCCCGGCCACTGGTATTTCTGGCCAAACCATCTATCAATCAGGGGCTCCTGGGAGCCAGTCCTCGGGTTTGATACACTTTTTGAACAGCTCACAAAATTCAGGAAGTTTTTATGAAAGTTACAAGCTAAGATGAGGTTTACTGGTTTATTATAAAGGATCCAAGTTAGGAATAGCTAAATATGAGAGCTGATAGGGCAAGGTATAGGTGTGTGTGTGTGGTGGGGGCGGGGGTGGTGTGTGCACGCGCGCATGCATACTGAGGATGAAAGAGGATTTGCTAATTATTCATAAGCCTCAAGTAACTTTTAGAGTCCACTAAGCCAACTCTTTTCTTTCTTCTTGTATTTCTCCTCATGGTAGTCCCTAGTTACTAGTACCATATGCATAGAGATCTCAAAACCTGAAGCTTAAAGCAAATGATAGGTAGGGGACTGGATTTTCTACATCAGAATTACCAGCTTGTCAAAAACACATATTCCTGGGAAAATCGAAATCACCAGATATGGGAGATGGCCATCCTCCATCTTATAGATTCCTGGAAGAGTACATGCATTCTCCAGACCAATGATTCTCAACCTGTGGGTCGTGACCCCTTTGGGGGTCTAACGACCCTTTTACAGGGGTCGCCTAAGACTATTGGAAAACACCCATTTCCCATGGTCTTAGGAACCAACAGACTGCTCCTTGGTGTAGCAAAGTGTAGCAATATAGTTTCCTGTTGTTATATGAAGACTGTGACCCATGCTACACCACGATTCAAGACAAAATTTCATTTATTTGTAATTAGAAATACATATTTCACAGTATATAATTACATATTGTTTTTGTGATTAACCCCTATGCTTTAATTATGTTCAATTTATAACAATGAAAATACATCCTGCATATCAGATATTTACATTACAGCTCATAAGAGTAGCAAAATTACAGTGATGAAGTAGCAACGGAAATAATTTTATGGTTGGGAGTCACCATGACATGAGGAGCTGTCTTAAAGGGTCATGGCATTAGGAAGGTTGAGAACCACTGCTCCAGACTGCAAGCCGCTTAGACAATGTGCTAACTTCTGTGGCCGGCTCGTTCATCTTGATGGCTCTGGTCATGCAGAGGAGACTGTGCTGAGATAAACCTGGAGAGAAGGGAATTTGAGTTCCTTCATTTCATTTCCTGACCTGTGTTTTCTTGCCCTGTTTGCGGAGGAAAGTGAGGAATCAATTTAGCTTACACTTTCTATATGTTGAGACTGGCTTTTCTATACCTCTGAGCTCTCTATAGATTCTGAGTACAAAGTTTATTTGACTTGGAGAAGACATCTCTCAACTTCCATACCCATCGCTGCCTCTTTAAAAAAATTTTCAATTTCATCTGACCCTTTTTAGTCAACATTAGATTTTCTACCTAAAACAATCTTTAACATTTTGCCCATCTGTATTCCCCAGATTGCCTCCTTTTAATGTGATACTCAACTGCCTCTTTATTTTAAATTGAAGGAAGGTATAAACTTATTTTTTTAAACTTAAAATTTTTTAAAAGAAATTAAAAAAGAGTGTTGAATCTCATAAAGAGAAACTGCATTGCATTAGTTTTTAGTTAAGAGTCTTAAAATCTTCAATGGACTGCTAGGAAAATTCTTACTACAAACCACAATAATAAACCCTAGGTATGCAATTTGTAAATGAAGCTTTCATAAATGGAATTTTTCAACCAATCTGGCCATTGCTGACTAGTTTTATTCTCTACCAAAAATAAATGTGCTGGTCTTGTATGAGAGGGAAATCTAACCTCTTTTTGTCTTAATAAATACTTTGGTTGTCAGGAAATCTCTAGCCTCATTAGCAGAATAAAAATTTCCCATGCCACGAATTCCCCAAGTCACATTGGCTGAATAGAACATGAACTTAATTTTTTTCTCCAATTAAAAAAAAATTCCTGTGACTGCCCAAAGGTTTGGAAACTTGTGAACTTCTCTGGGATGCTCAGATTGAAGTGGGAGGTGCTTTAAAAAAGCTGAGTAAACCTGAATTAATAGTTTTGGATCTACCTACAGATTTAGAGCTAGATCAACCTTACTGGAAATTTTTTCTTTCTTTCTAGATGGAAAATGCTAAGCTCTCCCTTACCTCTCTTAACACACACACACACACACACACACACACACACACACACACACAAACACAACCAGGCACCTGAAAACTAACTGCATTAAAATCTTTATTCTACCATCAAATGAGACAAATTCTCTAACGTTTCTAAGGCCAGTTCCCTATTCTGTAAAACAATTATTAGTACCTGCTTCATACAATACTTGTATAGATTGCTGAAACTGGTTTGGCTCAGTGGAGAGAGTGTCGGCCTGTGGACTGAAAGGCCCCAGGTTCGATTCCGGTCAAGGGCATCTACATTGGTTGCGGGCACATCCCCAGTAGGGGACGTGCCGGAGGCGGCTGATCGATGTCTCTCTCTCATCGATGTTTTCAACTTTCTATCCCACTCCCTTCCTCTCTGTGAAAAATCAATAAAAATATATTTAAAAAATAGTTGTATAGATTAAATTAATTTAGCAGGAATTCTTAATATTAAAAATGACATTTAAGAAGTAGTCAATAAATTCTTATAATATCTATAATAAGTCAGAAGTGGTAGAAGAGAAGGTATCTGATGTGTATAATTTGGGTAGGGTTGAGAGGGACCAGGATAACATGGAGAGGGATTTGTGATCTGATATAGAGCTCTCCAGAAAGAAATGGCTATCTCTATGATCTATTAATGAAGTCCTAATGTCATTTTGAGGACTTTCTTCTGATTGATCTTAACTTAGACATGGACATGGAATACAAAGTTGTGGAATTTGTGTGTGGAGGCAACAGTAAATATGTAATTATGCTGCCTTGGTGAATGGAGACTTTGCTCTTTCAAGAATACCCTGTGAACTAAGGTTTTTGCCTACTTCACTAGAAGTCTGATGCATAAAAATTCATGCCCTGGAGAGGGGGGTCCCTCAGCCTGGTCTGCCCCCTCTCACAGTCCAGGAGCCCTAAGGGGCAGGAGGCAGCCTGGTAATCAGGGGAAGCCAGCATCCCCATCACACCTCTGATGTTGCCACTACTGGGCAGCAGAAGCCTCAGATGACCCTGGTTACCTGAGTCTTGAGTGGCCCTGGGCAGCTGCCATCCAAGGCTTGCCTGCACCTTGAGCTAGCGTAGGGCATCTGGGGGTGTGAGGGAACTGGGGACTCCAGAGGCAGGAGCACCCCAGCGAGGCTGAGGGGACTAGGCACTGCCATCTTTGATGGCATGACAGTCAATTAGCATATTTCCTTCTTATTGGCTGTGGGTACTACCATCTTTGTGATAGTATAAGGGTCAATTAGCATATTATCTCTTTATTAGATAGGATAGAATGTAACTGATTTCTGAGATACATTTTGTTTCCATATTAGTAATTACTACTAATATAATATATTTATTGAATATATATGATATGTTGGTACTCTATTAAGTTCTGTACATGGATTGCCACATTTATTCATTACAACCTTTTAAAGCAGGAATTACTAATTTCCATAGTATAAATGAGAACTGTAAGTACCATAGAGATTAAATATTTTTACCTAGGACAAATATTTCATAGACACATGTAAAAGGCATTTGCCAATAACTATATGAAAGTATCATGTCCAAAGCCTGAAGTCTTAACCACTACAATGTAGTAAGCATTTTTATCACCAGTCAGTGATCAATATTGAAAATATGTTCAGGATGCTCTCTTCAAGAGGGAACATTTATTATAATGTGCTAGAAAACCTATTTTTATAATAAATGTAAAGGATACTCTTATTTTTCTTGTGTATTAAGTAGTATATTATGTATAATATATATAAAAAACTAGAGAATGAACAGGTTTCTCCTTTTTGCATTATTTTTGAATATAAATGTGATAGAGCTATGCTTCTTTAAAACAGAGGCAAATAATGGGATAGCTCATATTCCATAACCCTCACTATTCTCCTACTCATCCTTTCCATACTCCCCTCCCCCAACATTTATCATAATAGCTCTCCCTCCTTGTGATGATACATTCGGTGGTCCACATTACTCAACAATTATACCAGTCACTGTCATTGGGGTGAACCTCTGGTGGCTACTGAAAATCTTTTGCTTCCATATGCCATGGAATTGCAGGGTGCTTGCCCCTGAGGGCTTCTCCACCTCCCCCTGCTCCTGAGGGGCAATCAGGACAGCAGCTGCCACTTGCACCCGCTGACAGAGTCTGCCCTGCTTGCAGCCCCCTGCTGGCGCTGGAGCATGCCATCAGCAGGTGTGAGCAGGGCCAGTGCTAACAGTGTGTGGGAGCAGTGGTGGGAGCGGGGCTGCCAGAAGACAGGGAACCAGAGGCTGCAATGGGAGGAGCTGGGGAGGATTAGCCAAGACCCTCTCCTGTGCCCACTGCATACTCACAGCCCGTAATTCCTTTCAAGGTTCATGAATTTGTACACTGGGCCCCTAATATGTATATATATTAAAGCCTAATATACAAAGTGACTGACTAAGCGTTCAGTTGCTCACTATGACATATGCTGACCACCCAGGGGTGGCACAGAAGGCTGCAGCCAGCAGCTGAGGAAGGGAGGCCCCAGCTGGCAACTGGCAGCCACTGGGGACCCTACCCGTGCACTAATTTGGTGCACTGGGCCTCTAGTATATTATAATGATGGATATGTATCATTATAGACTTGCCCAAAGTAGTAAAATGTATATCAAGTAATCCCCAATGTAAACTATGGACTTTAGATGATATTGTGTCAATGTAGATTCATCAATTTTGACAAATGGACCACTCTGGTGAGGAGAACTGATAATGGGTAGATTATGCATGTGGGTTAAAGGGGAGAGTATATGAGAAGTCTCTATACATTCTCTCAATTTTTTCTATGAACATACAACTGATCTTAAAAAAAATACAACTCTTTAAAATTAATGGTGGCTCTCTTCAGAAGGTACATATTTTATATCTCAAGTTATAGGAAAAATACAGCTATCTGTTGGATCCTGACTCATCTGAATTCTGAGCATCACATATTGAGGAGGAAATATCTATTTTGAAGATTAAGTATCCCTGTCTAGCCTTTCTTTCGTGAGAGGCTGCTATAAGCATTGTGTAGTATTCAAAGGCTATTATCTGAGCAACTGACTTTGATTTCACATAAAGTAGAATGTACATGCGATGGATCGATGATAATGGCATGCTCTTTCTTCCGTGGTTCAAAAAGGTATTTCTAAACACTTGCTATTCCTCGCCAGTTTGTCCTTGCTTTTGAGGGGTGTAAAATGCAGTTATTTAATGCATTTGGCAGTGGATTATAGCAGAATTAAACACTAGTAGAAAACAAAGTCCTGTTGATGGCTTAGAATAATCTAAATGTAGAAATTATTCTAGTTCAATGGAGGGTAAAATTATAGGATGTTGAATTATTTCCAAGAAGATGAATTTGGAATATGAGATATGGAGATTAAATGCAGACTACTGTACAGATTTGTACTGTAACACCAGGAAGGAAATTATGCAGTTAGGACGGGAAAGAAAGACAGAATTCTAGAACACAGAGAGGCTTTCTAGTTTATTAACTGCAAGCTGTCATAGGCCTTTCAGATTTTGTGACAGTATAGTAAAGATAAATACTAATAAAGACTCCTCCTGTTCAGTGATAAAATTCTTAACTATTGAAAATATTTTTGCCTTTGTGGATGAATGGTCCTTGCCGGAAAAAGATGAAATGATGGCATGTCAGCTCATCTCTTCTGCTTTTTAAAGTTTTTAAAGGAAAACTGTTGACTTACTCTTTGTTGTTTTTGTGAAAGTGGAAATAGGCAATTTAAAATCTTAGAATGTTTTCTGTAGGAAGTAGGCATACCTATTACAGCATTATTATATGTTTGAGTGTCGCTTACTAATAAGAATCAGTTTAACCTCAAAATCTATTATTTGCTATTCATTTCCATGTTCAATGAAGTTTTATTGAATAGCTACATAATATACCACACCATGCCAGGCTGCGATTGTGCAAAGATGAACTAAATAAGCACTATCTAAACAACATTCACTGTATCTTGTAAAGATATAAATATGCCAAACATATAAGAACATTTTCCTTTTAACAAAATATTTGGGGCATATGTGAGCCATTTTGAGACTAGAGGATTGGCGATGGTCTGAGTTATATGCTTTAGGAAAGAATTAACAGAGGAAAATAGCCTGTGCAATATGGTTATTACAAACAGGTATTAAAACATGGGATTGGTCAGTGGTTGAGTGGAAATCTATGAACCGGGCAGTCATGGTTCAATTCCCAGTCAGGGCACATGCCTGGGTTGCAGGCTCCATTCCCAGTTAGTGGCCATGCAGGAAGTAACCAATTAATGATTCTCTCTCAACATTGGTGTTTCTATCTCTCCCTCTCCTTTCCTTTCTGAAGTCAATACAAATATATTTTAAAAGACATGGATAAAGGCATGGAAGTATATGAAAATATTATGGATTTTAAATATGATAGGAATTAGAAAAATGGGAATGCATGCTAGAAATAAAATAGGAAATATTTGGATAAATCATATGATAAAGGATCTGGCTTCTCAAACTATAGTATTATTAATGGGTACTGCAACGGGCAGAGTAGTTTAGGTTATGTTATAACAGAAAATTATATACGATTCACCATGCTCATGACTACAGATATTAACCCCCCCCCCCCCCACAAAATATATTCAATTCAGAACAAGCAACATACTGATCCATGTTGTCACTCGGGAACCCAGAATGAGGACATAAGGTCCATCTGGCTCAGAGTGAGTCATAATGGTGGCCCTGTTTCTTTTAATTCTTAGCCAGAATTGACTTAGTATAGAAATGACATGTGATTTTTTCCGATCCTATTTATTTGTCTAAAGCAAGACATATTGCTGTTACTCAGTGATACCTGTTTTCCTATAATTGTTCTGTTCCCCATAGATAATGCAAATAATGCCAACACTGGAATGCTGTGAGCATTCAATGAAATGATATTTTGTGATGGTAGATAACAGATAATAAATTTGATCACAGCGATCAGTAAGCATAGCTATGATTTGTAAGTGCAATGGAATAATAGATCCCACTGTTGGTAAATTAAGGAGAATATGTGGGGATAAAGCATTTCTCCTTTTTAAGTTTGGACATTTTTAAAATGTCCTGGGCGTCAGGAATTGACTTACAGATTATCACAGAGTCCAATTCCACAACAGAGAACTTCCCATAATTCAATGAGTTACAGTGGTTTTGCAGCTAGATCGTTTGACAATATGAGCAAAATTGAAGATACCAAGCTCAGGTCAATTCCTCATGGGAAAAAAACAACTCTTCAAATATATATGTTAAATTCTACATTCAAAGTACATGAATCCCAATTTAGGATTATTACTAAGAACTAATGGTGTTCTAAGTGAAACTGATGTTCAAAAGACAATTATGAAGCATAACTGAAATGTGGAATTTTTTTAAGTCAGTTATTCTAATAAGAATCTTCCCTAGGTAAACATTTCGAATTGGATTTTATTGTCAGTTTCAAGATTTGATATGCAAAATAAAAGTTGTTTTCCCACTTCATCACAAAAATGTAGTGAGTGTCCTGACCGGTTTGGCTCAGTGGATAGAACATCGGCCTGTGGATTGAAAGGCCTCAGGTTTGATTCTAGTCAAGGGCATGTACCTTGTTTGCAGGTACATCCCCAGTAGGGGATGTGCAGGAGGCAGCTGATCTGATGTTTCTTTCTCATAGATGTTTCTAACTCTCTCTCCCTCTCTTTATTCTCTGTAAAAAAAAAATCAACAATATATATATATATATATATATATATATATATATATATATATATTGTTGATTTTTTTTTAATGAGCAAGCTTGCCGAGACCAGTTTGGCTCAGTGGATAGAGCGTCGACTTGCGGACTGAAAGGTCCCGGTTCGATTCTGGTTGGGGGCATATACCTTGCTTGCGGGCACATCTCCACAGTGGGGCGTGCAGGAGGCGGCTGATCGATGTCTCTCTCATCGATGTTTCTGACTTTCTATCTCTCTCCCTTCCTCTCTGTAAAAAAATCAATAAAATATATTAAAAAAATAAAAATAAAATGAGCAAGCTATCTGTGGGCTTGATCATTCCAAAAGCTGCATGGAATTTCCATCGATTTAAGTCATTGGCCTTAAGACATTTCATGAGGGCCTTCCTAAGAAAGTCATTGTGCTTTGTCTTCTCCAACATGTCCAGTTCCTTTTAAAAAAGAAAGCAGATAGCTTATTTGGCCAAAGTATAATAACTGGTCAAATAGACTTTTACTTTAAAAGGAAATTTGTTTTGAGGCATCTGTTGACCCGCCTCCACAATTTTTTTTCCATTGTGGCACAACCTCTCTTTCTCTCTTTCTGCCTTACTCCAGGGGAACAAGCTGAACTGGATATGTTTAATGAGGCCGAGTGGATTCTGCAGGCCACCGGAATTTGCAGCCAAAAAGCTTACTCTGCAGCGGAGACAAGATCTGTCACCTCGTGGGCCCTGAAATGTACAGAAGGCCAGGGATAGTTTCCACAGGATTGACCCCTCAGGGGATCGAATAGATTAGTTTCTATTTTAGTTGGTCTGAAATGAAAAATTTGGGTGTTCTCAGCTCTTTCCCAACTCTTTCTTTACATTCCAACACAGTTATTGAGGGATTATTTTGCCTATGATATACATGTGTTAATATACTTTAGCAATAGCTCATAAAATTAGGGGGTTACAAGAAGTTCCAACTTGAAGCCTCTTTCATTTTTATTCTTCTAAGAAAGTGAAATAATTCCATCACATTCCAACCATGTTTTCCTGGGCTTAGGTTAATACTGTGCCATTACCATGTCTCCATGAAAAGTAAATTGAGAGTAATTTCCAAAGTTAAAAATGGGAAAACAATATACTTCAGATAAAAATTGAATGCCGAGTTTGTTTTTTTTCAAAGGATATATATCCAGATTTTCTTTCGTTTGAACCTTCTCCCATAGTCTTTCATGGAAAATTACAGTAGTTTCATGTTTTAGTAAAATTAGTTTTTGGTTAAATGTAGAATTTAGGTTATTACTTTTGCTTTTTCTTCAATTCCAGGATGTATTTATTCACTCAACAAACATTTTGTGCATACTTCGTGAACGCTGATTTTTCTCTAAGTTTGTTTTCTCTTTGAATTGCATGTGGGATCAGATAAGAATCTACCCAGTTCTTCAAGTAATGCTATCCAAAGGAAAGACAAAAGTGAAAATGAAAAACTCCCAAAAGTGTGTCCATATTTGGCCACATCACTTACTTTCTCTAGTTCTCAATCTGAACTGAAAATGTAGTGGGACAGATTTTTTGATGCTTCAGACTTAATCTTCCCTTAGCTGACATGTTTTGGTTTATCACAGCCTTCCCTAGCCTGTAACCCTTTGCTTCCCATCTGCCTACAGACTACAGACACTGTTACTCTACAGGACAGTACCATATTCCAAGGTGTGAGCTTTTTTTCTGTCAGGATGATACTGTTTCTGCAAACACTAGACCTGGCAATTCATAGTTGTATGAGTCACAACTTCTATTTCTAAGTTCATAATAAAGTCTCAACAAGGAATATGTTGTAGGTATACAATAATCATAGGGAAGTTAAAAAAAACTATGACATCAACTCCTCCTCTCCCAACAAAGAAAATCACTGTAGCCCTGGCTGGTATGGCTCAGTAGATTAAAGCATTGTCCCATACACCAAAAGGTTGTGGGTTTAATTCCCAGTTAGGGCACATACCCAGGCTGTGGGTTGTTCCCTGGTCAGGGCATGTTCCCGAAGCAAATTATCAATGTGTGTCTCACTCCTTACTCCTCTCTAAAACAAATATATAAGTAAACAAACAAACAAACACACCAATAATGTCTAAAATAATAAAAATAAAAAGTTGTGCTCAGCCTGTTTCCAGATGTGATTGATGACCAAACACGTTCTCATGCCAGTCAGACCTTCTGGGCATGCGTCTAAACTGCCTTTTGTCCAGTCTTTTCCCCCCATCAATCAGCAGGGAACAGAAGTGGAGTGTTAAATGTAGCTTTTTTTATTTTTTTTTGCAAAGCTGTATAAATGGCATGCCTATATTATTTGATCTCCCTTTTTACTCCTTTTATATTAAATAATAACCAGGTTATTATAACAGCATCAGGTGGATAGAGATTTGTTTTACAAAGCTCCCCTTCCCCCAAAGATAAAACATTGCTATAGCACAGTGGTTCTCAACCTTTCTAATGCCACAACCCTTTAATACAGTTCATGTTGTGGTGACCCCCAACCATACTTCATAACTGTAATTTTGCTATTGTTATGAATTATAATGTAAATACCTGTGTTTTCCGATGGTCTTAGGCGACCCCTGTGAAAGTGTCGTTCAACCCACAGGTTGAGAACCACTGCTATAGCAGGACACAGAGGACAACAGTGCAAGTGTTCAGTGAGATGTCCATCCCAAACGTCAAACTTTGAGATTGAAATGAAATATTGAAGAGTATTTTATGGGCCCATGTATATAGAGTTGTAGCTGAAGTCAGTCAGTTGACCTTGGATAGAGGCATTTACTAGCCCATTATCTTGTCCTTATCGTCCTTGGTATGAAAGACAAGTAAGGGTACTCTATCTTGCCAGAAAATTATACACAGTTGTCCATACGTGGTGAGCACAGCACAGGCACATGAGCAGGTCTTTCAGAAAATCGCAACATCACTAAGAAAAGATAACCCCTCAGAATTCTCTCCTGTGTTCAGACTGGGGTTTTGGGCTACATCTCCATATTCTATTAGTTCTGAACATTTGCTAGTAAATGCTTTGTGAATGGGATGGCGGGGTGCAGAGGAAGATGGTGAAGAGAAGGGTGGAAAACTCTCATTTGTCAGAAATGTTTGAGAAACAGATAAAGATGTCTGGGAATGACTAGGCTCCATAGAGCTCCTCATACCCTACTGTGCATCATCCATCTCCCAGAGTAAAACATCTGATCGAGTGTGCTGAGCTTAATTGACCAGAGGCCAATTTTTTTCACAAACCACCTTGCAGAACTGTCACTGTAGGCAGCACATTCGGAAAATGCTGGGTTAGGCAATTAACTAATCTCTTTTCATCGTTTGTAAAGTATGGCTTGAAGTAAGATAAATGGCAAAATTTGTGAACACGGGAATATAAAAATGAGCAAAAGGCTTAGCAAAGCAGGTGAGTTAAGAGTCAGTCACTTTCCATCCACTCAGTTCCTTTATGAAGTTCTTTATTCCGTGGTCATCCTCCCTCAAAAGTTTTAATTAATAATAAAATTCAGAATATGTATTTTGTTAATTTTCTATTACCTATTGAGCTCTAATTTTTACAATAATTCCACAAGGTAAAAAAATCATTATTCTTATTTTATATTCGAAGACCCTGTCATTAAATGGCATATCTGAGTTGTATAACTAATACATGACACTGACATTGGTAAATTATAATTAATAATATAAGGTAATATATGTCTAAGTGCTAACCTTTGTGACATTTAAAGAAAGAGTAATGGAAGCAGATCAGTAACGAAGAGAACCAACTATCGTTAGCTGAGATATTTATGTGATTCAATCATTTTAAACACACGTTAACTCATTTAAACTTACACCTTTCCAAAACACTATCTCACTTTTAGCCCTATTTCCCGCGGCAGAAAACGGAAGCTAGCCACACTTTCTAATAAGAATATGCTGATGGCAATAAAACTCAGTTCATAGAGTAGTGCCCAGACCCAGGCCCAAAGATCCGCTCGAGTTAAATCTCTCATTTTTGACCCTGCACTCTTCTTTCCTTGTGGTCTGACAAAAGAAGACAAGGTAGCCTGAATTTCAGCAGAGAGAATGAAGAGGAAAGAGCTGCAAATTTTGTTCGGAAGCAGGAAGTAAAATTGTTTGAGGCACAGGAATCTGAAGTTTATGGCAATTTCTGTCTCTGAATCTGTTCATTTTACAGTTTTGATTGTTACAGGAAAAGGCTCAGTATCTTCAACTCATTGCTACTTCTTTACTCCTCCTCCCTTACTTTTTTGTTTGTTTGTTATTAATTTTCACCCAAAGATATTTTTCCATTGATTTTTAGAACGAATGAAAGAGAGGAGGAGATAGAGAAAGAGACACATCATCAATGTGAGAGAGACACATAGATTGTTCTGAGGAATGTGCCCTTGATGAGATTCAAACCCAGGACCCTTCAGTCTTGAGGCAGATGCTGTATCTACTGAGCCAAACCAGATAAGGTTCCTCTCCCACTTTCAAATCTATGGCATGACTTTATTTGCCAATCATTGACCATTACTCTTAGAAATTAGCACACTTAAGGAAAGAAGCATTGCATTACTAATGGCAGCAAACCTTGGTTCTGTGGTTCAGTTGGTTGGAGGATTGTCCCATAGACCACAGGTTGTGAAGCTCTTTATCTGCCCTTCAATTCTGAATGACAGCTTTGCTGAGTAGAGTAATCTTGGTTGTAGGTTCTTGCTATCCATCACTTTGAATATTTCTTGCCACTCCCATCTGGCCTGCATAGTTTCTGTTGAGAAATCAGTTGACAATCGTATTGACAAATAGTAATTGGCACAGAAAAAAAAGAAAGATCTCATCAAGTCTTTGCAGTCAGTTCAAAATCTATGGCATTGTGGGAATTATTGCATATCGCTCCTTGTGATTTAGCATTATACAGACTAAAAAGACAAATTATCTGTATTCCTCCACCCAAGCATGCAACCAAGAGATAATGACTTCAAACTTTAGTTTAAAAAGAGGAAAAATGAGAAATACCCAAGAGTATACTGATCCATAGCAATTTTGGAATCCTGCTGGGCCTGGAATGTGAGTCTTCTAATGTTGATAAAGAGCTGCAGCTACTATTCTCTGGGCGCTCTGCTCATGATTCCTCATGACCTCTGGCTCTGCCCTTACTCCATTTGGCTCTTCTAGAAATAAGCCTTGTGAAGCAAAGTCTCCAATGGCATGGCATTGCACTAACAGGGCACTTCCTGTTGGAGCAAGTTCATAGCCCCTGTGATTGCTTTTCAGGGGAAAATTGAGTGTTGTTTATATAGTACAATGGACTCAAAATCTTAGTATGTGCTGCAATCTATTGTTGCTAATCACTGCTCAATATGGCAATCATCAGATCTGAAGTTTGTTTTTTTTTTCACCTATACTAAATCTTCATACTGATTTACTGTTTTGCCTAGCACCCATCTCACCAATCTTCTAGCTTAGTAGGAGGCCTGAATAAGATTGATTTTTTTAAATAAAATGAGAAGATACATTTTTTTAATATATTTTATTGATTTTTTATGGAGAGGAAAGGAGAGAGCTAGAAAGTCAGAAACATCGATGAGAGAGAGACATTGATCAGCTGCCTCCTGCATGCTCCACAGTGGAGATGTGCCTGCAAGCAAGGTACATGCCCCCAACCGGGATCGAACCCGGGACCTTTCAGTCTGCAGGCTGACACTCTATCCACTGAGCCAAACCAGTCTCAACGAGAAGATATATTTAACAGTATATTTCAAATTTGGTAGCTAAGATTGACTTCAGATTCTGAATAAAACATCATCCTTCACTTTTCAAAAGCAGTATTGTTTGATATACAAACTCGTTTGTAGTTTTAGAGTATATATGACTAAATTCTGCAATCTAAAGAAAAGCATTAGATTTTTAGACACCTTGGCCTTGTTATTTCAAATAAGAATAAAATAAATTTAAAAAGGCAACCATTAGTATAAATAATGATGCATAAAAAAATAAACAAATAAAAGAGAAATCATTCCACAATTTTTGAGAGAAAAAGCATGGTGATAATGGCAGGTTAACCAGGCTAAGATATAGAATATAAGAATTTGGATTTAAATGCTACAACATATTGTTGGATGTTATCAACACCATACAAGAATTCTGAACCATAATTGAATAATATTAACACTAGAAATATCTCTTTTACTAATCATATTGTTATGATTTTAGTTCCACATATATGACACAGATTAATTTTAAAGCAAGCACTTTTTAAGATAAAAAGCATTTAAAAATGAATAAAGAAGATTTTTACTTCTAGTCTTCTATGAGAAAGCAGAAGGAAGTAAAAAATTATAATGAATCATCAGAGGAGGACAGAGAAGGAAACCATAGAGACAACCTACATCACCAGAGAGAAGTGAGCACAGGAAGGGCACATAAAAGTAGGAGTTTCCAAAGAGGAGATAAAAAATAATTTGCTAGGCAATAGAATAGTGTGAACAAATGCAGGAGAATATAGAAAGGCTGGGTACATTACCGAAGGACAAATGTGTCCCACTTAACTCAATTGAATTGAAGGACATTCAGGAATTTGATTATATAAAATCCTGATTGGAAATGTTGTTTTATTCTGAAAGTGATTGGAAGCTAAGAAAGGATTGTAAGAGAGGCAGTTGACAGATGTGCTGTTAAAAAAAAAATACAATAAAAAACAACACTTAGTCTCAGTGAGCATTTTGGAAAAGGGTAAGAATAAATTAAGAGTGATCAGTGGAGAAGCAATTATATCCAGGTGGGAAAATATATGGGCCTGGAATGGAGACTGGGTAAATATAGAAAAGAGACCAATATGAGGTATATGTAAAATTGTGATCCAGTAGGATTAGACAGGAGAAATCTTGGAGGCCAGAAGTCAAGGATGCTCACTTCTCACCTCTTGCTTGAGTGGCTATACAAACAGAGGTATTGTTTACCAAAATGAAGAAGTCAAGATGAATTTGCAAATTTTAGGGAAATCATAGCAATTCATTTGGGGGAACTACACTTGAACATTTTGATGATTATGAACATTGGAATATAGTTCTGATAGAAGATAGGATGTAGAGCCATTGGCTGATGTTTGGATGCTTATAGAATGCATGGACTGTGATTAGGAGGCTCACAGAACAATTCTAGACAAGAAACAGAAGAACATCAGATACTGTATCCTATAGAAAATAACACCATCATTTAAAGGTGGTAGCAGATAAAGATGACAAAGAAGCAGCATGAAAAGGCATGACAAGTTCGGTGGGAGAAAAGGATTAGATCATCATAAGGAAGTCAAGAGAAGATATTGTTTAGAGATATTTTCAGGATTAAATTCTGCCTAGAAATTACATAAGGGGTGAAAATTATCTATCACAGCTCTAAATAAAGGTTTAGTGGAAAGCTTGGATTTACATAACTATTTGTATAGATGGCCATCAAAATGTGCTTATTTAGTGAGAAGGAAAAGAAACAATACAGTGGTGTCTCAAGATAAGAGTTTAATTTGTCCCGTAACCTTGAGGTGTGGGAAACTATGACACACTTGAGTTGCGGTAAACTGGTGGGTCATGTGCAGCTGGCCGATCCTCGCGATTACTCCTATCTCAAATGTTGCTCGTATTTCAAAGTAAAAATCGCTCGCTCAACGGCTCCTATCTCTAAAATCTCATATGGTAGGGCACTCGTATCTCGAGGTACCACTGTATATTTAATTGCTATTTTACACATTAAAAAACAAACTTATTCAATCAATAATGCTAATATACAATTGCAATGTAATGCCACAAATATCGTAACACCTAGGATGTGAGCCACACTATGCATAAGAGTGGGGAGATATGCATATGATTATGATATTCTTACGCTTAAAATCCTTCAAAGATTCCCTCTAAAGTCATTATAACTCACCAGACACACAAAGGCCTTTATAATCTGTCCAGGACTTACTTTCCTTTTTATCTTCTCTAATTTTTCCTCATGCTTCCCCAGCCCTCGGTGCAACAATCCACTTGCCATGTTAGGAACGAATCATGTAATTTAAGGATTGATGTCTTTGCTGTGTTTCCATATCTACCTGGATCATTCCTCCCTATACTCTATGAATATTCATCTTTCAGAGCTCCACCCAGTTGTTACCTTCTCAATGATATCTAATCAATGGGCTCATACATAATACTTATTTTTTCTTGGTGCTCATATACAAAGTTGTATCAATGTATATTTTATTAATAAGCTTATCATAGCATTAATCCTTCCATTGTGGATTATTCATAGACCCTGCTGATTCTGCATGTCAGAGAGAGAGAGAAAGAGAGAGAGGGAGAGAAAGGAAGAAAGAGAAAGAGAGAATGAATATTAGGTATATTAAATTTGATAAGTCTCCTAGATGTATATGGAATACAAATTTATTTGTATCATTGTCTTTTTAAAACATTTACATGAATGTGAGTTTGTTAAATCATCATTTAAGTTTAAAGTAATTATCCTGCTAAGGGACTTATTTATTTTTTGCCTTTGGATAATCATAAAAGCCTCAATCCATCAGGGTTTCAATTGACATGGGAAAATCTAAACTACTCATTTTTAGTTACTATGATTCCAGCAATTCCAAAGTTGTAAATAGGCTATGTCTTCCAACTTAATTCATGCTTGAGTTTATAAACCACTTTCCCATGCAAAAAAAAAATAATAATAATAATAATAAATGCCTTTTTAGCTTCCTAAACTTACTCACCAATGCCTATGAATAACATTGTGTAAATATAAACTGTACTTTACATTTATTGCTTCATAATATGCTAAGTGCCCTGAAAACATGAGCTTCTTTAATCTTAATTACAATTATGTGGCATAAGTACTATTATTTCTATTTTATTTATGTATAATAAAAAATAAAGAGGTATTCAACTTGTTCAAAGGCATGCAACTTCTGAGATATTGACCTGATATTAGACTACTTGAATCTTATTTCAAAGCAAATATTTTATGTCATTTAAAAATTTAATATAGATAAGTACAAAATTTAATATGCATGAGAATATAGAAAGGCCTATATTGCATCATTCAGTTTCAATAATTCTCCACTAAACCAACCCTTCCACCCCTTTTATTAATTTGAAGCATTCCACACATCATATAGTTTTATTTTAATATTTTACTATGTCTCTAAAATATATTGGCTTTTAAAAAACATATCTATAATACTTATGAGTCCTAAGTGAAAATAAACAATGAGTCGTTATTATCTTCATATGTCTAGTAATTATTTAAATGTCCCCAGTTATCTTATACAGAATTCATAGATGTCTTGCTCAAATCAAGAGTCAAACAAGATCCGCTTATTACATGTGGTGGATACATCTTAATGTGTCTACAACTACGTTGTTCCACATTTTATTTTTAGTATTTATTTGTTCACTAAACTGGGTGATTTACTTGGCTCAGTAGATAGAGTATCAGCCTGTGGACTGAAGGGTCCCAGGTTTGATTCTGGTCAGGGCATGTACCTTGGTTGCGGGCACATCTCCAGTTGGGGGCGTGTTGGAGGCAGCTGATTGATGTTTCTCTCTTATCGATGTTTCTAACTCTCTATCCTTCTCTCTTCCTTTCTGTAAAAAAATCAATAAAATATATTTAAAAAGTTCATATTTGTATTTCTGTAGTACATTGACTATGAGTTTCCTTAATATGTATTTTAATATTTAATATAGGATTAAAAAAAGATAAAGTATCATGTGTCATTTGGGTTCAACCAAGGATATAACAGTGAGCCAAATAATTGCACTCTATCTGTGGTCATAGCCATCTTGGTTGGGTTAATTTGAATACTTGCTCTGATTGGCTGGTGGGTGTGACTAGTGGGTGTGGCTGGTGGGTATAACAGAGGTACAGTCAATTTGCATATTACTCTTTTATTAGATAGGATATATATATATACACATACACACATTACTCTTTTATTAGGATATATTTAAGAAATGCAGAATTCATTTTTCTTCTATTTAGTTCACTAGTAAAATCTAGCAATGATTTTGAAAAGAGATGGGAGATAGTTATATTCAGAATTACAAAGCAAAGGGCTCATATTCATATGTGATTGTTATATTTTATATTTTTCATTTTATTAGTATTATAAGTTTGGTGTTCTCATCTGAAAATAATCAAGCTATGCTTAATATTTATCAATAATTTAGAAATTATTGATCCATATCTTATGACTTTTAACAGCTGGATCATTAATTTTTTTAATTAAGTAACTTATTGTGGAATGTTTAATACAATGATACTTTAAAATTATAGTTTATTTTTTTTAAATTTTAAATATTACACACTATTTTTAATAATAGTTTTACAAATAGAGATGGCAAATATGCACCATGTCCAATAATAAAAGGATACATGTGTAAAATATGTATAATATAAAATACTATAGAACTTTTAAAAGAAAATTTTTATATGTCATAGTTGTATTTGTTTATAATTTAATTAAGATAAATTAAAACAGCCATAGCTGGTTTGGCTCAGTAGATAGAGCATCAACTTTAAAGGGTCTCATGTTTGATTCCAGTGAGGGCACATGCCACGGCTGTGGCCTTGATCACGAATAGGGAGCATGCAGGTGGCAGGTGATCAGTGATTCTCTCTCATCATTGATGTTTCTATCTCTCTCTCCTTCTCCCTTCTTCTCTGAAATCAATAAAAATGTATTTTTAAAAAAGATAAATGAAAACAAAAGAGAATTATTAACTCTTTGGTTATGACTGAGTTTAAAACATTTAGTTATCACATTTCAAATTACATAATAACATTTATTATGAATACTATAAATTATTCTCCGTATTTTGAGGATTGAAAGCCTGGAAATTATATTTCTAAGACTCTCTTGCTAGGAGCTGTTTTATAGTAGGCCACTGAGAGGCATTATTGTGAAATTTTAAATCTGGGAGTTAAAGGTAAGCTACTATCCTCAGGTATAGCTATAGACAGTGATGCGGGCTATGGAGATATCCAATGTTGGGTTTTGCCAATGTCTTACAGTACCTCTTCCTGTGAATCATCTGCTGTGATATTGAAGGCAAATAAGGTGATTGACAGAAGCTTTCAGGGGCTTTCTAACCTTCATACACCCTAACCTTTTCATCGGTGCTATATATATCAGTTTCTTCTCACTTGACTAATTCCGAGTTGGCTTTTATTTTTTAATGCAGCTCCTGAATGATTCATCTTTCAAACAAATATGTTTGTTGTGTCTAGTCTGAGCCTCTGTTCAGGAGCCCCCATAAGAATATACTGAAGAGAATTGTATTCCACAACTTGAAAAGTTGAAAACTAAGATTAGACATGATAGAAGTCTTTTAAAAATTATCAAATGATTATTTTCAAGTAGATTTTTATTTTTTTATTTGTTACATGTATACATATCTTCCCATTGTCCCCCCACCCAGGCATACCCAACCCCCCAGTGTCTTGTGTTCATTGGTTATGCTTATATGCATGCATACAAGTCCTTCAGTTGATCTCTTTTTTAAATATATTTTTTATTGATTTCAGAGAGGAATGGAGATAGTAAGAGAGAGAGAGAGAGAGAGAGAGAGAGAGAGAGAGAGAGAGACCTCAATGATGAGAGAGAATCAAAAGTGAGTATTTCCATATCTACTTGTATCTACATGCTGACATATTACACATCTGCTTCTTCGGCCATTTAAAAACAACTGAGCTGAGCCCTGTGGCGGCCATGTGCAGTTGCTGTGTGCGGTGGATGTGGTTGCAGCTGGGGGCCTGGCCCTGGAGCAGGGCATCACCCTGCTTGGGAGTGCCAAAATCATGCCTGAGTTCTTCTTATTTTATATCAGTGTGTCACTTATCCATCTGAAACTTTTGCTCACGTGGAGAAATATCGACTCAACTTTGTTGTAACTACTGATCCTGAGCTCTTAAAATACTCAAGTAATGTGGTGGAACAACTGAAAGATTGCTTATTCAAGTGCTCAATTCGGAAACTAGTTGTAGTTATCTCGAATACTGAACGTGGTGTGGTCCTCAAAAGATGGCAGTTTGATATTAAGTATGATAAGACTCACCAAAAATGACAGTGCACTCAGAGAAAAATCTCAGGAAGCTAGACAAGATGAGTCTGCTGGGCCATCAGACATTCCTGCCACAGCTAGAACTTTCCTGTTTATTTGATCTGCTGATCTATGCAGACAAAGATTTGGTTGTACCTGGAAAGTGAGAAGAGTCCGGGACCATAGTTCCTTACCAATTCTGAGCCAGTTTGTCTGTGTTTCTTCATTCTGACAATCCATAAAGTAAACAGTAAGGTGGCCAACAAATCCTGTCCATGACTGGGGTTGGGACAAGAACAACAATGGAATTAACAAATGTGTACTTCCTGAAACCAAGTCAGCTATGGTGCATGTTTTATTTCACAGATTACTCTTCCGATGGGGAAACCTAACATTCTATTTTACTGAGTTGTGCCTAATCGTTCCATCTTTTGGCACCTGTTTGACTTTTCATAGGGTTTATCATAATTTTTTGCACATGGTTCGAAAGGGAACTGGCAGATCACATCAGCATTGTGATGTCAATTCTTTTGAAAATGGTAACTGAGGGTGGAAAAATTATTTGCTATAAACCTAAATACCTTCTTGAATCAGACCTTTTGCTCAATAGCTTGACTCAGAATAGAGGTAAATATGAAACACAGTAAAACAAGTCTGAATATTCAGAATCTTTGTTTCGGTCCTAACATAGCAGATACTAGACAATAACAAAACACTGCTATTAGGGTCTTTTGCCATTTATTTCATTTGTATAGTTTCCATATTAAAAAATATACAATTATTTTATTTTGATGTGTATTTTTTATACTTGCAAAACTATCATTATTTCTACTGTTTAAATGTTGGTGATATAGAATTCTTTAAAATGTCATTTGTGTTTCATAAAATCAAGCTTTAAATGACATTAATAAACTTAAATGTGCATGTTAACAAACAGAAAATTGAGTTTAGCATCTACTTAGTAAAGATGATTAGTTTGAGGAGGAATTCCCTAGATGCTGTTAATTACAATGCTTCACAAATGTGAAATACTTCATAAATTAAAAAATTGTCTTTAACATTGCCTCACACATCAAAGATGACAGTCATAGTGTTCTAGTGGCCAATCTGTACAAACTGAATATCAGGTTAGATGACTATGGAATTGATTTAGGATTACAATTAGTATGTACAAGTATTTAATAAAGGTTGACAAATATTCAATCTTTTTGTATTTTAATATTAAAATTTTAGCTTACCCAAGCCATGCTTTTCTTTATTTTTTCCTACCTGTATTCTTTCTGCTCCCTTGGGCTCCATTTTACAACCTTCTTTTTCTGTCCTTTTTTCCTTTCATTCTCCTTGCATGCTTAATGTCTACTATTTGTTTACCTTCTGCTTACCCATGTCATTTAGCGACCACTGGGATACTGATTTTGCCCCCTTTTCCCTTAATTTATAAACTTTATCTTTGTCATTTCTTCCATTACTCTGGTTTCAGTTGTCACTGCTATGTACAATGTGCCTGTAGCAGACTGAATAGTGGCCACGCAAAGTAGTAATGATCTAATCCTTAAAATATATATTACTTTATTCGGATGATTCTCAACAAAGGTGAAAGCTAAATTCAATTATTTTCTTAAATTATGTCTGTAATAATTTTACTTGATTAAATATAAGCTATTTCTTCTAAAATTGAGGAAATAATTAGTTTTTTTTCTTGTAAGGCAGATAGTTTATATCTTTTGTTGATGTGCCATCCTCCATTTCTTCATTTCATAGAACATTTAACATTTCCAGGTATATGAAGGCACTTTATAGATTATTTTTCTAATTTATGCATCTAGAGTTTACCTTTTTCTAGAATGTCCAGAAAATTGAACCATATAGTGCTGTCGGAGCCAACAGCAAGAGCACCACACAGCTCTTCTGGTATGACTGGCTCTGAGACCATGTATTCTTCTAAATTCTCCCATTTGAGTACACCAGGGCTGGTTTCTGCTTGAATTCTGCACACTGTGCTAATTGTTGAGAACTTAGTTCAAGTCCCTCTTTTATCCTCTGCTCATTAGTAACAGGTGTTGAGTCCAAGCCCCTCTGTCTGGGGCTGGACCTCCTAGACTGCTATGTCTAAGCCATAAGATGTTGTGAATATTTATAAGAACTAGAGGCCCAGTGCATGAAATTGGTGCACAGGGGTTAGGGGGTCCTCAGCCTGGCATGCATCCTCTCACAATCCAGGACTTCCCACTCCTAACTGCTCTGCCTGCCTGCCTGATTGACCCTACCACTCACTTGCCTGCCTGATCATCTCTAACTGTCCAACTGCCTGCCTCTTTGCCCCTAACCACTTGCCTGCCAGCCTGATCACCCCTAACTGCTCACCTGTCTACATAATCACCCCTAATTGACTCTTCCTCTGCCCCTAGAGCCAAGGCTTCATCTGGAATGATGCCCAGAAGGTTGTTCGACTGTCCAGTCTAATTAGCATATTATGATTTTATTATTATAGATGAGTCTTTATTGCTGAAGTCAATAGCCAGATAGTCATCAGATAAGAACGGTCTTGACAGCAAATTTCACATAGACAGCCAGACAGACATATCTTCCCAATAAGGCAGCATCAGTCTCTGTACCAACAGTTATTATCTGAGCAGCCACACGCTGCCTCTTAGAATCACTGCCTCACATCGTAGCTGTACTTGAGAGCTTTCCAGCTCAGCGGCTTCTCCTGTATCTCCTGCCCAGCTACTTTCTCGAGCAGATTTCTTCTTTAGACAAAGATGGCTTTGTACCAACAGTTACTGAAGGACAGAGTGTACTATGTGTCCTTGCCGCTACTCATGGTATCTTGGCCAGATTAGGGTTTCCAAACTCAGAGTCCATGGACTTTCTGATTAGGTTCATGCCCAGAGTGGTCTTTGGCCATTCTGGTCTATTGATAACAAGGCTTCTGTGCTCCTCATTGTCCTTGAACATCTGGGGATCCTAGCATGGTCCCCACAACTGTGCAGGAAGTTGTGTCTGGCTTTTTTAAAATTTATTATAAAGCTTTTGAGACTTTTCCATGTTTTTGAATTCATGCAGAAAATTATGTCTGGCTTTTCTCATTTAGTACAGTGCTTTTGAGATTTTTCCACATTTTTGCATTTGTTAACAGTTATAAATGTACTACATTTTCTTGATGTTTCATTCATAGTATATGTGTAGATCCATTTGGATTTTTGTGGTATATATGAATAAAGCTCTTGTACACATTTTTGTGCAACTCTTGGAGAGAGCATGAGTTTTCATTTCTCCTAAATTATAGCTATGGGGAGGTTTACTGAGTGGTTGGGTAATTATATATGTTGGATTTTATAAGGAAATATGAATTGTTTTCCAAACTGGTTGTTATATCTTATATTTTCATATGAAATATAAAAAGAAAATACAAGTAGCTCTGCATCCTCACCAGCACATAGCAGTGTCAATGCCAGTGCTATCTTTGTTTCATTCTTTACCATTCTAGTCCACATGTATGGTATATCATTATGGGTTAATGAGGAATTAATTCACATATTAATTGTGTATTTCATGCAATATATTGTTATGAATTGTACTATTTATGTATGGATATTCATTCATTAATGTGAAAATTAATTTATATTTTCTAATTGCTAACCATGTCAAGCATCTATTTATATAAAAGCCTAAGAAACTATTCAACCATTTGACCAGTAGCTATGATGTACACTGACCACCAGAGGGCAGATACTCAATGCAAAGGCATGGGAACATGGAACAGGCTGATGAATCTCAGGGGGAAGAAGTGAGCATAGAGGGTGGGAAGAGATTAAACAAAAATCGTATATGCATACTAGAGGCCTGGTTCATGTATTTGTGCACCAGTGGGGTCCCTCAGTCTGGCCTCTAGGGACTGGACCAAAACTGAAAGTTCAACATCTCTTGAGGGGTCCTGGATTGTGAGAGGGTGCAGGTCAGGCTGAGGGACCCCACTGGTGCACAAATCCATGCACTGAGCCTCTAGTTTGTTTATAAGATAATTTGTTCTCTACATATCTTTAATGAAGTGTCTACTCAAATCTCTTGTCTAGTTAAAATCATTTTTCTATTATTATGTTTCAACTGTTATATATTTAGGACCTATTTTTTTAAATCTGATACATATTTTGAAAAACAATCTTGCAGTCTGTGTCTTGCCCTTCAATTCTCTTGACAGTATCTTTTGAACAAAAGATTTCAATTTTGACTTAAGTTCTTTTAATGATTTTTTATTACATTGTTAGTGCTTTTTTTATTCTAAAAACATTTGCCTAATTCAGTTCACAGCAGTTTTCTCCCCA
>PVJN01013440.1:0-48789 GCA_004026805.1 Lasiurus borealis
TTTTTATTCTATTCAGCCATTGTCTTCCACTGGGTTAAAATTGTCCTAGAGCTAAAACAGAGCATCAGAATCACTAACAATCCCAGGGGTATTTTTCAAGAGTACCTTTGACTGTCAGCAGTGCTACAATGCTCTTATGAACTAACTGGCCCCTTTTAAAGAGAAACTGCCAAAACAGTCTTGATCATTGATCCACAATCATGACTTCCAGCCCTCTAGGAGTTTTAAGCTCAGCCACAGATGCTGTGACTATTACTATGAGAACAAGTAAAAAATGTTTCCCCTAATTAAAATGCTACCTTACTTCACAATATAAGGTAAAACAATCATGAATATATCAGACAGTTGATCGACATCAGGGAAATACACTTGAAAATTAGTCTAAATATTTTCACTTTGAGATTTTGAGTGGCAGGAGCAGGAGTTTGCCTTTTTCTAACAAAAGAAAATAAGATAAATCTAAGAGCAGTGGAGTGAAGCTAACCTAAGCCAGAACTCCCCATAGAGAGCAGCAGGCTTCTTATGCTGGGTATGGGTTGTGCACAATATTTTATTATTTCCCAGCCATTTTGGTTTATAGAAGTGCAAGAGAACTAGAATGTCCAGGATCAGGGGAATTATGCCAATTAAATAATTGCAAAAAATGCTTAGACAATTACTGATCTCCAGCTGGGGTTGTCCTCTATTTTATGAGTTTTAATATAACAGCCTTCCATCTTAAAATTAGATTTTAAACCCTGGGTTCACTTTGCACATTCATGTAACTCCTCCTTAGGAAGATGCTTTGTAACTTGGAAGATGAATGCTAATGCACAGGTTGCTATGGTAAACAATATTTTCTATTTAGTGGGAGAATAAACAGTTCTATGAATCCCTAAATCAATAGCTGGGATTGAACAGGATACAATCTGTTATGTTAGCCCCTAAATATAGGTTTGGAGCTAGAAGATAGTGTCTTGTCTATAAAATCCTAATACAATTATAGATGCTTCAGAAAATTTTGTATTCACCTTTTGAAGCTGCTTTCTGATATTTTTCAAAGTTTTTATGTAACTCTAACATTTGTTTAATTGTTTTTCTCTGTCAACCAGATAAAGGCAGTTGAGGGAGGAAAAAAAAAAACACACACAAAAAAAACAACTGCCATTTTTTTTCATAGCTGGGAAAAGGAATTTGCAGAATTAGAAACCATTTAATGAATGTTAGAGGTGTTTAATGAACATTAAATAATAGCAGTACAATAGGTATGCATTCCTTAAAAAAGAATGTGGTCTAAACAAATAGCTTTGTTTCCTTTTGTGCTAAACTGTATCTGTCCATCTGATGAATATTTGCCCATCCTCCCTCCCTTCCCTCTACCCTTTTCAACCTGAAGGCAAGAAAAACTTACCTTTATGGACCAATCAATAGGGTTCTTGCTCCTGAGCTTCCAGTTGGATTTATGTAATGGGAGATACCATGCAGAAGATGGAAGGGAAATGGTAATGTGGGGTTTGACTCTCTCCTGCCAGGTTGCTGCAAATTAGCTGAGATTCTTCACCTCTAGCCACAGCTCCTGGGTGCTGGGTGATGAATACTTCCATCCTAGGTGTGATAAGTAGCGCCTGCCTATTTCTGGTCCCAGGGGCTTCACAATTTATGTTGGTTACCCTTAATCCTGCTAGTAGTTTTATAAACATATTTAACTATTTGAATGAGCATGGGATTCCTTCTGGAGCCCTGCCTGCTACTCCTTGAGAGTCAATTTTTCATTGAGATAAAAAACTAAATATATTAAAAAGCATAACTAAACTTAAAATATTTTATTGATTTTTAGACATGGAGGAAGAGAAAAGGAGAGAGAAGAATTGAGAGGGAGAGAAAGAAACATCAGTGTGAGAATAAAAAAAAAAACCCTATTGGGAATCGCGCCCACAACCTTGGCATGTTCCCTGATGAGGAATTAAACTGGCAACCTTTTGGTGCATGGGAAAATGCCCAACCAACTGAGCCATGCTAACCAGGGCAGAATAACTAAATTTATATTTAAACACATATTGTTAAGCATATATTTTAAGATATAACTATGACATCAGGCTACTTCAATGCCAGATTAGTTACCTCTTTGTTGATATAATTTGTAAAGTCAAATATATTCACTCTCTCATCTTCATATGAATCACTTGACTTGTAATTTGTATCTTATCTTCATATTGTCTTTTGCATATTTTCCATGTCTTTTCCACCAAAGTGGAATTGTGAAAGAAGCTTTTCAGATGGCTTTTGCGTTCACCAAGGGGCAAAGACAGATAGGAAAGAGCATAAAAATTCAACCTGTTGTTAAAGAAGGTGTTGTGATGAAGTTTCCCTCTGTGCATTCATTTTGTTTTTTGCTCCCATTGGCCAGATCTATATGAGAGGTAAGCCCTTTGGAAGGAGACCTTCAACTCAGCATTTTTTTTTCTCTCTATTCTAGTTTCTCTTGAATAAATGTATTGGTTGTAACCAAAAATCAAATGCTAAGCCAAAAAAAAATGAGGAGTTATGACTTTTCAGAGAACTGGGGGAGGAGAGGAAGAGGAGCAGGGTTTCTTTCTCTATATCTTTGTCTGCCTTTATCTTTCCCCTAAGGATCTGTCATCCTACAGTTCCAAGACTGCCTCTCTCCACAGTGAGGCAGTCATGCAAACAAGGAGGAAGGCAATGCAGCCTCCTGCCTGGCAGAACACTCACCTCATTTAGCATAGCCCTTGAACAAGGCCTGTCCTTCTCTGTGGGACTCTCAATGATAAATGACTCTGCTACTGGGACTCTAAAAGGATAATCATTTTCCAGACCCATTATCCTTTCCCAGGAGAATGCTGGATAATGGTGTGGTGGGACATTTACCCTGTGCATGACAGTGTTGGTGGCAAGAACCTCCATCTCTTTCCAGTCTATGAGTAATACACTGACTGAATACAGCCCCAGAGAGATAAAAAAAAAAGTTAGCAAACCTTTCAAAACTGCCTAATTTGCAACCAAACAACAGCATAGGCCCAGAGAGAAATAGGTTTGTGACTTTTTAAAGTGGAAAATCACAATTTTATAAATGAAATGTAGCTAAATGCGCCTATGACTAAGTCTATACCACTCTTCAATAAAACTCTTAAAATAGAAGCTAAAAGTATAACTAAATATGAGCATATAAAATTCTGTGACTCAGCAACTTTACTCATGGGTGTACACCCAAATGAAATGTATTCATAGGTTGAACAAAAGTCATGTAGCAGAATGTTCATAGCAGCCTTATTCCTCCTAATAGCTCCAAACTAAAAGCTTCCAAGTTGTTAATTATCAGTACAATAGGTAAAGAAATAAATAAATACTACACAGAATAAGAAGCAATGCTTTGTACTAACTGTATGAAAAATATGGGTGAATCTCACAAACATACTGTTAGGTGAATGAAGCAAGACACAAGAGTACATATTGCATGACTCCATTTATCTAAAGGACAGAAATAAGCAAAATTAATCTATGTTAATCAAAGTCAGGGTTGTGGTTACCCTTGGGGGCAAAGAGTCTAGAAAGGAGAGTGAGGGGGCTTCTGCCATGCTAGTAATATTCTGTTTCTTGGCCGGGTTAAGATTATAGTTCAATAAATTTTACTAAAATTAATATAATTCATAGAAAAGTGGCCAGGAATCCAACTGATTGAATAAAGAATTATTAATCTATTGGCAAAAGAGCTTTAATCTTTCCTTAGTATAGGGACAGAGCTGAATTAATGGGAGAGCTTTCCAGATAGCTGTCATTTTATAAAGAATGAATTCTGCCTTTTCGGGAGTAGAAGATGTAGAATATTTTACTTGCCAGATTTCTTCCAGTGATGGCAATACACGTGTTTAAAAAGGATCCTTAGCCAATCAGTTAAATTTGATATAATATCCCAGATCTTTTTTTTAATATATTTTATTAATTTTTTACAGAGAGGAAGGGAGAGAAATAGAGAGTCAGAAACATCGATGAGAGAGACATCGATCAGCTGCCTCCTGCACGCCCCCTACTGGGGATGTGCCCGCAACCAAGGTACATGCCCTTGACCTGAATCGAACCCGGGACCTTTCAGTCCGCAGACCGATGCTCTATCCACTGAGCCAAACCAGTTTCAGGGACCCCAGATCTTTTAATACATGAATTAAAAACTGTATTTGGTTAAATAAAATGGCCACAATTTATTAATAATTCTCTTATTAATTAGTTTATCATCCAGCAATGATTTTTCTCTGTGTTTTCTTCTATGGACAAGGAGTCCATCCAGACCCCTTGATGTTAGTCTTGATCATGTGAGTTGCTCTGGCTAATAGACTGTTAGTGTATCTACTGACATACTTCAGGACTAAAGCACTCATTCCCCCAGGATATAGGGAAAACCAAAGAAGTTCAAGGATATGTAGGTATGCATGGTCTTGAATAAGCTTTACTAGAAGGAGAGCCTGAAATAAGGATTCATGTACAGATAATTTATTGAGATGCTACCTTTAGGAGAAACTTGGAAAGAAGTGAGAGAAACTGGTAGAGTGGATTCTTTAGTGTGAGGAGGTAAAAGAACTTTCCATGCATTAAGGTTGATAGTACTTCTGGCCTATAATCTTTTATCTTTCCAGCCCCTCGCTGCCATGCCCACTACACAAAAGGTCCTTCTTACCTCATTGTCTTACTGACTAAAGTTAGAAATAGAGGAAATTAGCAGTTGTAATGTACATGTTCAAACAGTCCAAGGAAAGTTTAGTATTGACTGCCTATAGTCGAATGTTGGCCTTGGTTCAATCCAATTAAAAAAGTTTGTGAGGTATTTCTCTCAATTCAATAATGACACTCATACTTTGGGAAAAACAGTAAACTATAACATACCATGAATCCCAATATTAAAAAGTTATCTTTTTTTTTTATTAAACCAGGCTCCATTTTATACTACTTATCATCTGGCAACCACAATCTTCTTTCTGTAATTATGGGTTTGTAATATTTCATTTAAAAAGGAGTCAAACAATATAGCACTATTATATCTGTTTTCTTTCACTTAGAATAATAATTTTAAAGCTTATCCAACTTGTGGCACATATCAGTGCTTTTTCTTTTTATAGCTGAATAATATTATATTTATTTGTTCATTCATCAATGAACATTTGGGTTATTTCTACTTTTAGGCTACTGTGAATAATGTTGCTATTAACATTCACATTCACATATAAGTTTTTATTCATCAAGCACTTTCTTTAATACTAAAAGAATTTAACTAAATTCTAGAGCTCAACAATGTTTTATTGTAATAGTTCTTGCCAGTTCAATAGTTGTTTTGAAAGATTAGTTCCTGAAGCTTTGTACTCTGCCATCTTTTGTGATGTCACTCAATTTTAATATTTGGTAAACCAAATTGTTTATGCTTCCTTTTTAAAAATATTTTATTGATTTTTACAGAGAGGAAGGGAGAGGGATAGAGAATTAGAAACATTGATGAGATGAGAGAGAAACATCAATCAGCTGATTCCTACACATCTTCTACGTGGATATGCCCACAACCAAGATACATGTCCTTGACTGAAATCAAACCTGGAACCCTTCAGTCTGCAGGCCAATTGAGCCAAACTAGTTAGGGCTGTTTATGCTTCTTTTATTGTCAGGTTTTCTCTAGCCAATTCTGCATATTAATATTTAAATAAATATTAGCATAATTATTATTAATTCTTAAAAGAAAGGAAAACAAAATTGTACTCCTTGTTTTATAAAATGAATTCAAACGTTATTTTAGGACAAGTGGCTCATTTTCAATATTATGTCTCTGTCCTCAGAAGACATAGTTATCCATTTCTTCAAGTATTCTAAGTTCTTATATAAGTTATATTTTATATAACACATATATGTTTATTATAATATTCATTTTATTATTCTATATTTGTGAAATAATGTTAGTATTTACAATATTACTATTGTGAATGCAATTTTTTTCCTATAATACAACTTCTAAAGTGATCCTATATAATAAAAGCCTAATATGTTAAGTGTCCAGTCATCAGGCTGCTATTCAACCAATCAAAGCATAATATGCTAATGATATGCTAAGGCCGCTAAACTGTTGACTATGACATGCACTGACCACCAAGGGACAGACAGTCGACCAGTTGACCAGTTGCTATGATGTGTACTGATCACCAGGGGGCAGATGCTCCAACCAGTAGGCTAGCTTGCTGTTGGGGTACAGCTGTGGAGCCCTTCCACAGTCTCTCCTTGGTTGGCCAACCTCCCATATCCCTCTCCAGCCCCAAGTGTGCACTGGTGGAGTCCCTTGGACTGAACTGTGCCCTCTCGCAAGTCGCATTATTACTCAGGGGATGTCAGAGAGCTGGTTTCAGCCTGATTCCTCAGGCCAGGCAGAAAGAACCGGCTGGTGCATGAGTTTGTGCACCAGGCCTCCAGTATCTTACCTAATAAAGGAGAAACATGCAAATTAAACATCACTCTGCTATGCTCACAGCCAATCAGAGTGAGTATGCAAATTAACCCAACAAAGATATAAGTTCATTTGCATATACAGGCATGAAGCAGCCAGGTGGGGAGGGATATCTGCTATGAGGGGAGAGGGGGAAGCTGAGGGAGCTACAGGACTGGTGTTCCAGACAGAAGTGAGGACATGCTGGCTCCCGGGAGACTGGGAGTGAAGCCAGGGGAAGGAAGGTCTATTCTTGCATTAATATCATGCAACGGGCTTCTAATTATTACATAAGAAAACTGTACTTGGCTACTTATTTTGTGATTGACCATGCTACTAAATCTACTAAATTCTCCCACTAATTCTAATTGTTGTTGCTTTACTTAAAGTTGCCTGAATGTATAATCACATAATTTGCAAATAAGAATAATAATCTTCCTACTTTTAGTATTTATATCCTTTATATTTTCAGAACAATTATAAAGAATAGCAATGATTGCAATTGTACTTCTTTTGTTCCTAGTTCAAAGGGGAAAGTGCCTAGTATTTCAACATTAATTATGATGCTGGTTATTATTATGTGCTATAAATACACATATAAACTTATCTATATATACACATGTAAATATATGTAAATTATGTTTTAATAAAAATAATTCTATTTCTATATTATCAAAATTATTTGTTCCTTAGATAATTGAACTGCCTTTTTAAATGTATTGAAATAATTGTTCTTTTTTTAAATGTACTAAAATAATTATAACTTTTTATACATTGACTTAGTAACATTGCTAATCTGTTAATAGATTTCTGAAAATTAGATTTTCTGAATTTTTAGTATTAATTTCACATATCATTGTAATTGATAATATTTCCCATATATTTTATGCTTTTAAAAAAATATATTTTATTGATTTATTACAGAGAGGAAGGGAGAAAGATAGAAAGTTAGAAACATCGATGAGAGAGAGACATCGATCAGCTGCCTTCTGCATGCCCCCCACTAGGGATGTGCCCACAACCAAGGTATGTGCCCTTGACCAGAATCAAAACTGGGACCTTTCAGGCTGCAGACCGACACTCTATCCACTGAGCCAAACCGCTTCCTGCAAGACTGTACATTTTGATAAAATACCACTACACAATGATTACAATGACTAAAATAAAAATATAGCCATGGTAGTGTGCTCAGTGGGTTGAACCATTGTCCATTCACTAAAAGGTTGCAGGTTCAATTCCCAATCAGGACACATACCTCTACCACAATTTATAGACCAGGTCTAATCCCTGTTTGAGAGGTGAATACAGAAGGCAAGTGTTAGGAGTTCCCACTCTTCTGGACTTTATTTCCACAAACCCCAGTAGGTTCTCACAGTGAAGATCTAAGACAGAACCCCTCCCCCCGCCAACCTACCATAGTCTGGCTGGAAGAGGATGAATAATCACTTTGAAACATGCCCAAAACCCTCTCTATGAAGAAGGCCTGTGCTCCAGGGTAAAAGACTTTGCCAGAGCATTGTCCCATCATCTACCAGAAAAGCATTCCTGACATTTGATCTCCAGTTGCTTTTCTGTCTCACCTAACAGGGGAGCAACATTATCAACAGGAAATGGGGCTTAGAGAAAATTGAGCAAAGATGCAAGGAGTAGGATGCAAGAAGGGATCAGAAATAAAATAAAAGTCCTGTGCAAGTCCTGTCCCAGAGACATGGACACTCTAAAAGACTGAGATTTAGCTATAACATTAAAGATCACATCCCCTCTGCCACAATTTATAGCAACATCAGTGCAGCTCCTGGATTTTATATTTACCATAGTTATACAATGGTGGATAGTGGATTACAGCTGAAAGAGATAACAGGTACACTCAGGGAAACTCGAAGTCAAAGGGAGACAAAAACAAGGACACCAGAGAAACTTAAGGTCTTTCATACATATAGGAAGGGCAAACATCATACATAGACCAACTCTTAGCTAGATTAACATAAAACTTCACACTCAATGCCTATGAACCTCAGTTCTTATTACCTCATGCAACATTCCCATCTTTAACAAAGAATTATAAGACATATAAAGATAATAATGGCATGAGAATGAAATCCCAGGGCCTAGACACTGAGCTCTACAATTCATCCCTGTTTTGGCTCTGAGACCATACCTCCTGTGAGCTGCTCCCAGCCAATGACGAAGCATACCATAGCTCTTTCTAGGGTAGGTCCCCTACACTGGACTCCTCTGGTGACTGATTTTGGCTCAAGGCCTTGCTGAAACGTAGATGTCAAATGGTCTAGGAAACTTTAATGTTTTCATCTTGTCTTCCTTCATGCTCATTTTCACTCCAGGTTAGATGTGCACCATATCCTGAGTTCTACCAGCTTTTTCCAGCTCCATCCTCATACTTTTTCACTTGCCCTCCCCCCCAAACAAATCCTACCCTTTGTGTTTAACCCTGTCTTGGCATCTGTTTCTTAGAGGAACTGGACTAACATAGTCTTTTTTATCCTTTCACTATTCCAGGCTTATAGACAGTGTTCCTTAATGTGTATTTTTAAATCACAGATATTCATGGATAGAAATTTAATTTTTAAAATGTTTTCCCTCAGGAACAGGGAGAAAGTCAGAGAACTTCCTCAAATGCACTGTCAGGATTTTTCTTTTAATATCTTGTGTTTAAAGCTGGAATGTCTTTTTAGAAAACAAGGCCAAATCCTTTGCTGTAAACTGGTGACATAATAAAAAAAAAGCTAGATTAAGGAAAGGTAGGGTCAGTCCATCCATAAGAATTTGTATGATAACCATACACTTCATGGATCCTTAAACTAGGCAGAAAAAAAATAAAATTTAATTATAAATCTTAAACACACTGAGGTTTTTGTGGACACAAAGCCCATGAATTAGCTCAAGAATTGACTGGGTTAATATGACACAGTTGGATCTATGCAATTATATGGCTATGGTTTTGGTTTTATTTCCCCAAGGCCTGGGGGATTTAGATTCTAGGAACAAATTTTAAATAGATTAAGTGGTATGCGGTTTTTTTGTTTGTTTGTTTGTTTGTGAGTGTGTGTGTGTGTGTGTGTGTGTGTATGTGTGTGTAAAGTAGGCCAGTTATGTATGTTTAACTTTCACAAAAATGCACGTATCCTTCAAGAATTGTCTGTTTTATGTACCCATTTTGAACACCATTTCCCATCTAAAATCAATAAAAATAAATAGAACTGTAATTTTCTTAAAGCTATTAAATTCATATGGGAAAATAACTGATGCATTGAAGACAGCTTATTTTATTTATTTTATTTTATTTTATTTTATTTTATTTGAGACTCACTAGGAATTTGGCATTTTTAGATGCTATGAATATTTTTTTAGTGTCATATGTCAAAGAAATACTCCTGAGGAAAAGCTCCTTGACATTGGTCTTGACGATGAATTTTTAGATATAACACCAAATGCACAGGCAACAAAAGCAAAAATAAACACTAGAACTAGAACTATATCAAAATAAAAATCTTTTGCACAGCTAACACAATTGACAGAATGAAAAAGCAACCTACAGAATGGGAGAAAGTATTTGTAAGCATATAACTGATAAGGGGTTAATGTAAAAAATATATAAGAAATTGATCATACAGTTCAATAGAAACACACACACACACACACACACACACACACACACACATAAATAATCTGATTTAAAAATAGGCAAAGGACCTGAAAATTTTTCTAATATTATCTAATAAAAGAATAATATGCAAATTGACCATCACTCCAAGACACAAGATGGCCTCCCTCATGTGGTAAAGATGGCTGCCCCATGTGGACACAAGATGGCTATCACAAGATGGCCTGCAGTGGAAGGCAGTTGTGGACAGTTAGGGGTGACCAGACCAGTATAGGAGGGCAATTGGGGGTGACCAGGCCAGAAGAGGGGGGCAGTTAGGGGTGACCAGGCCAGCAAGGAAGTTCAATTGGGGGCAACCAGGCCTGCAGGAGAGGACAGTTACGGGTGACCAGACTGGCTGGGGAAGGCAGTTAGGAGCAATTGGGCAGGCCAGGGAGCAGTTAGGTGTCAATCAGGCTGGCAGGGGAGCACTTAAGGGAGTTAAGGGGTGATCAAGCTGGCAGGAAGAAGGGCTTAGGGCCAATCAGGCAGAGGCAGCTGAGCAATTTAGAGCCAGCAGTCCTGGATTGTGAGAGTGATGTCTGACTGCTCATTTAGGCCTGATCTCTCGAGGGGGTCAGACATTCCTCAAGGGGTCCCAGATTGACAAGGGTGCAGGTTGGGCTGAGGGACACGACTCCCATACATGGATTTCATGCACCAGGCCTCTACTAATGACATAAATAGCCAAGAAGTATGTGAAAAAGTGCTCAACATCACTAATCATAAGAGAAATGGAAATCAAATTCACAATGAAATAACACCTCAAACCTATTAAGAGGGGACTATTACTTAAAAACAAAAACTAACAAGTCTTGGTGAGAGTATGGAGAAAAAGGAATCCTAGTATACTGTTGGTCGGAATATAAATTAGCACAGCTTTTATGGGAAAATAATATGGAGGCTTTTCAAACATCCTATGTAACAAAAGCCTGATATGCAAATTGACAGAATGGCAGAATGATTGGTGGAACAACCAGTTGCTATAATGCCCACTGACCACCAGGGGTAAGAAGCTCAATGTAGGAGCTTCCCTCAGCTCCCAGGAGCCAGGTTAGCCAAGGTTGGTGCCATCGGGGATGGGAGAGTTGCCTAATCGTCCCACAGGTCATCATGCAGAGGAGGCAACTGGCAGCCCTGGTAGGGGGTGGTGCCAGTGAGCAGGCAGTAGGCCCCCAACCACCACACTGGTCACCCTGCAGATAGGCTCTGATCACAAGCCAGGACTAGGGACCCTACCCGTCTATGAATATCATGCACCAGGCTTCTAGTCAAAAATAAAACTACCAGATAATCCATCAATCCCACTTATGAGTATACACCTAGAGGAGATAAAATGAGTATCTCAAAGAGATACTCTTATGTTCATTGCAGCATTAATCATAATAACTAAGATATGGGAACAAACTAATGTCTATTGATAGATGAATGGAAAAAGAAAATGTGCTATATACATACAATGGAATATCATCCAGCCTTAAATAGAAGGACACTATGCCATTTGTGACAACATGGATGGACCTGGATGACATCGTGCTAATTGAAATAAGCCAGAAACAGAAAGATAAATACTATATAATCTTACCTATATATGAAATCTAAAATAGTCAAACTCATAGAAGCAGAAGGCAGAATGGTGGTTACCAGGGGCCAGAAGAAAAAGAAAATGGGGAAATACCAATCAAGTTTCAGTTTTGTAAACCAGTAAGTTCCAGAGATCAAATGCATAGCATGGAGATTGTAGGTAATAATATGGTACTGGGTACTTGAAATTTACAAAGAAGGCTAATACTAAGTGCTGTCAATACCAAAAGAAAAAAAGTGATGTATGAAATAATGGATATGTTAATTAGTTTTATTATGAAGATTATTACACAGTGTTCAGGGTGGGGCAAAAGTAGATTTACAGTTGTGAGTGCCGAGGTTTATTCTTGTATTATTATTTACTAGAGGCCCAGTGCATGAATTTGTGTACCTTGAAAGGCATTGTGGGCTGTGAGGCTTTGGTGGGCACAGGGGTGGGTCTTGGCCCATCCTATGCCCTCCATCTGGCCCCTCCCACCACAGCCCACAATCCCCTGTCTGCTGGAAGCTCCACTCCTGTTGCCACCAGTTCCACACGCTGATGGTGCCAGGTTGCTTGCACCTGCTGATGGCACAGAGCAATTGGTGGCAGCACCAGCAGTGGGTGAGAGAAGTAGCTCCAGCATTGGCAGCAGGTGCAAGCGCTGGGTGGGACTGTGGTGTGTGAGAGCAAACAGGCTCACCCCAATTACAGCAACCAACACCCCACTTTGATCTGGCATCCTCGCTAACCTGCTCCACTGTCCTGTCACGGCCAGCACCCACCATATTCTGCACGTGTCACCTGGTAGTTGGTGCCTGTCATAGCGACTAATTGTTCAGTTGTTCTGCCATTCAGTCTACTTGCATATTAATCTTTTATTATATACAATTAGCTTATTTATTTTCCATATGAACAACTGTAAACATACTTTTACCTCATCTTCATATGTATATCAAATCACCAAGTTGTATATTTTATATATGTATTAGAAGCCTGGTGAATGAAATGTGTGCACAGGGGAGCTTGTCCTTCAGCCCAACCTGCTCCCTCTTCAAACTGGGACCTTGGGATCAGGCCTAAATGGGCAGTCAGACATCCCTCTCACAATCCAGGACTGCTGGCCCCCAACTGCTCACCTGCCTGCCTTCCTGATTGCCCCTAATTGCTTCTGCCTGCAAGCCTGATCACCCCCTAACCACTCCTCTGCCAGCCTGATTGCCCCTAACTGCCCTATCCTGCAGGCCTGGTTCCTGCCAACTGCCCTCCCCTGCTGGCCATCTTGTGATGGCCATCTTGTATCCACATGGGGCCAGGATCTTGTGACCACATGGAGCAGTCATCTTATGTGTTGGAATAATGATCAATCTGCATACAGTGGTACCTCAAGATACGAGTTTAATTCGTTCCATAACCTTTAGGCATGGGAAACTATGAGATGCTCTAGTCTCGGTAAGCTGGTGGGTTGTGTGCAGCCGGCCGATCCAAGCGATTACTTGTATCTCAACTGTTGCTTGTACTTCAAAGCAAAAATCACTTGCTCGACTGCTCATATCTCAAAAATCTCCTATGTTAGGGCACTCGTATCTTGAGGTACCACTGTATTACTCTTTTATTAGATAAGACTAGAGGCCATGCATGGGGGATACCTCAGCCAGGCCTGCCCTCTCTCACAGTCCAAGAACCCTTAGGAGCGGGAGGTGACCTGGTGATCAGGGCAAGGCGACACCTTCATTACACCTCTGCTGCTGCCACTGCCGGCAGTGCAAACTTTGGCCGGCCCTGGTTACCTAAGCCTCATGTGGCCCTGTGCAGCTGGGCAGCCAACGTCCAAGGTTTGCCTGCACCTCAGGCATCAGCTGGACAGCCACCATTTAAGGCTTGCCTGCAACTCAGGCCAGCTCTGAGCAGCAGGGAGCTGAGGGAACTGGGGGACTCAGAATGCAGATGTACAGAGCGGCTGGGCCCATCTGGGGGCATACCCAGCCTTGCTGCACACCTGCCACCCTGGCAGGGCTGAGGGGACTGGGCACCACCATCCTGTGACTGTACCACCATCTTTTAGGACATGGCAATCAATTACATATTCCCTCCTTATTGGCTGTGAGTGCCGCCATCTTTGTGATCGCATGAGAGTCAATTAGCATATTTCCTCTTTATTAGATAGGATAATTAAAAAAATTATCCATAAAGTCAAATTTGCTTGGGTCAAGATAGAGGTGAGGTAAAAAGATAACTAATTTCTGAACAAGTAAATTACTCAAAAGTCATTTGAATTCCCCAGAGGCATATGAATCTAAGCAATGCTATGTGTCAGCATTCAGGCACCTACATACCTGAGAAACACCTGGCTGAGAAGCCATTAGCGAAAATAAGACATCGGGGGGCCTAGCTATCTGAATCTGTGCCATAACCTGCATTTTAGTGCACACTCTTGCTAGCCAATAATTAACTCCATTCTTATCTGTGATGCCTGTCCTGCCTTGCAGAATCTTTTTCCCTGGAATATTCCCATTTTACATAGGCCATAAACCATGAACTATATTCAACCCTCAGAGAAGGTTGGCTGTGCTGGCACCAGGTAGGCCAAGCCTCTGAGTGTAATCTCACTTCTCCCATTTTGATTCACAGGGGGCTGCAAAGACATCTGGACACCTGATCCATATTTGGGGGACAAATAAACTAAGAGTATAAAGGGAAAACTTCATCCATATCCATCACTCAGGATTTAGAGACTGACTCCCTTGAGTCACAGCACTAGTGCATCTGCAATAAGGCTATTTTTCTGAATATCTTCTCAGTGTCCAGCTGATTAAATCCCGCACCAACTGGCTGCTTATCTGCAACAAGCCCACTCTGGTTGTCCTCTGGGCACAACTGATTTGCTATAAGATCTAGTAAATCAAGCTTTAGATAACTGCCTATTCATCAAGATTGCCAGGAAGAAGAAAAACAAATTAACTGGCAAATGGTTAATCCATTGTTTCGCTATAGAATGAACTTAATTGGAAAGGTAGAAAACACTTAAAAAAAAGGGTGTTTGAACTGCCAATATGAGTCTTTCTTTGAACTACAACAGAACAGTTGGAATACAAGCTCTTTTTAGAAAGAGGGAGGTACCTCTTTTGTCAGAACTCAATTTTTCATTTCCTTGATTTGCAGATGAAAAAAAGCCCAATTCCCTATTTATTTATAATACCTGGCTTGTGACTCTCTAGCTGGCTCAAGCAGTTCTGATGAAATGCAGGACAATGACACCTTGAAAAGTGGTGACACTGTATCCACTTGAAAAGTAATTGCTCCTGGCTTCACGCACAGTGACTTCAAGAAATACATTCAGAATAGCAAATGCCAAGAATGCTTCTAATCCAACTAACTCCCTTCCTTATCATTTTAGGGAAGCAGGTGGGATAAAAATAATACCAAAAAGCATGATTTATCATATCAAAAATACAGTGGATGGTATTCTCTTTTTTCTCTCTCTCATTCCGTCTTGACTTTTATAATACTTTTCATATATAGAGTTTCTATCCGGAATTATTAACTGAATTCATTTTTCAAAAGACTAACTAGACTTTTGAAATGTAAAGTTCTGTAGCCTTTTTTTATTATTTTGAATTTAATGTAATTAATTTTGATAAGTTGCAAATAGTGCTGACCCAGTTTGGGTGCATTTATTTTTTCAATATGTAATGATTTATGCATACAAAGAATATAGGTAAAACATATAGCAGACCACTAACAACTCATTAAACTTTTCCCATTTTATTTACGCTATTATTATTATTGATGCAATCACTGTTTTCTCCTTCTCTGTTTTTCCTCAACCTTTGGAATAACTATTATTCTAAATTGTGTTTTTATAACTCTTTGTTTCCTAAGTATATACTACTAAACAATGCATTATTTAGTTTAATTTTATTAAAAGTGTATTATATTGTACACAGTTTTTGTGGTACTGGCTTTCTTCACTGAACAGTATTCTTATTTTTAATTCAACCTTTTGTTATAAGAAGTAGACCTTACTTATTTTTACAACTGACTAGTTTTCTATTGTACAAATATAAATAATTCATTGTGCTACACCTTGATTGACCAATGGTATATGTTACAACTATCTTCTTAGAGTCTGTGACATGTTTTAATTTCCCCTATGATATTTTTGATAAAAAGTTATTAATTTAATTTTGTCAAACATGTTTTTTTTCTTTGTTTAGCACTTTGTGACTTGTTTAAGATAGTGTTCCCTGTGCTTTCTTTGGCAGCACATATACTAAAATTGGAAGGAAACAGACAAGATTAGCATGGCTTCTGCGCAAGGATGACACACAAATTCATGAAGTGTTCCATATTATGTAATAACAACAGCAAAAAGATAGCCTTCCTTCACCAAAGATATATATACTTCCAGATATTTTACTTTGCCTTTGAAAATTAATTCTTTAGTCTACTAGAAATATATTTTGTGGAGATTATTTTGATATGTATCTGCAGGTTTAGTCTCCTGTTTTAATTTTTTTATCATTATACAAAGACCCTTACTATCCCTAACTTTATTTTTTACCTCAAAGTCTTTTTTGACTTATCTATATAATAAAAACCCAGTGATCCTTACAGTGGAACAACCAGAATGACCAGGAACTGACCACCAGGAGGCATATGGACAATGTAGGAGCTGCCCCTGGTGGTCAGTGTGCTCCCACAGCTGTGGTGACTGGAGCCTTTCCCACCTTTGGTGGCAGTTTTAAGGAGTGGTGAGCCAAGCAGTAAGGGTTGAGCAGGCAGAAGATTAGGAGAGAAGAGGCCCGGCATGTGAAAGGGATGTCAGACTACCAGGCTGAAGGACACCTCCCACTCGCTGCCCAAATTTTGTGCATTGGACCTCTAGTTGAATATAATTATGCCAGATTTCACTTGGTTCATACTTGCCATATACTTTCCCCATGTTTTAATACTCAAATTTTCTTTTCTTTTTTCTAATTGGAAATTGATTTTTATTATTTATTTATTTATTTTTTATTAATATATTACATGTGTACATGTCTTCCCATTGCCCACCCCCCATTTCCATGCATGCCCTAACCCCCAGTGTCTTGCATCCATTGGTTATTCTTATATGCATGCATACAAGTGCTTCAGTTGATCTCTTATATATCCCACCTCTCCCTAACCTTCCTACTGTCTGTTTGATGCTTTATTGCCTCTGTATCTATCTTTTTGTTCATCAGTTTATAATATTATTTGTGATCCATAAATGAGTGAGATCATGTGGTATTTTTCTTTCATTGACTGGTTTATTTCACTTTCCATAATGCTTTCCAGTTCCATCCAGGTTGCTGCAAATGGTAAGAATTCCTTCCTTTTTATGGCAGCATAGTATTCCATTGTGTAAATGTGCCATAGTTTTCTGATCCAATCATTTGCTGATGGGCACCTAGACTGTTTCCAAATCTTACCTATTGTAAATTTCGCTGCTGTGAACATAGGGATGCATATAACCTTTTTGATTGGTGTTTCTAGTTTCTTAGGATGTATTCCTGGGAGTGGGATTGCTGAGTCAAATGGGAGTTCCGTTTTTAGTTTTTTGAGGAAATTCCATAATGTCCTCCACAGTGGTTGCAGCAGTCTGCGTTCCCACCAGCAGTGCACGAGGGTTCCTTTTTCTCCGCATCCTTGCCAACACTTGTCATTTCTTGATTAGCTGATGATTGCCATTCTGACAGGTGTGAGACGGTATCACATTGTAATATTGGTTTGCATCTGTTGGATAATTAATGACTTTGAGCATGTTTTCATGTGTCTCTTGACCTTCCTTCTGTCTTCTTTCCAAAAGATACTATTTAGGTCCATTGACCATTTTTTTTATTGGATCACTTATCTTCCTTTTATTAAATTGTATAAGTTGGCTGTAGATGTAGGAGATTAAACCTTTATCAGTGATTATATTTGCAAATATGTTCTCCCATAGAGTGGGCTTTCTTGTTGTTTTGTTGATGGTATTTTTGTTGTGAAAAAGCTTTTTATTTTGATGTAATCCCATTTATTTATTTTCTCTTTAGCTTCCATTGCCTTTGGGTAGTATCTGAAGAAGTTCCTTCGGCATATGATTGAGATTGTGCTGCCTGTGGATTACTCTAGTATTTTTTATGTTTAACTTCCTGTATTTATTTTGAGTTTATTTTTGTGTATGGTGTAAGCTGATGGTCTGGCTTCATTTTTTTGCATATATCTGACCAATTTTCCCAACAACATTTATTAAAGAGAATGATTTTACTCCATTGTATACTCATGCCTTCTTTGTCAAATATTAATTGAGTTTAGTGGTTTGGGTTGATATCTGGATTCTCTATTCTATTCCATTAGTCTGTAAGTCTGTTTTTGTGCCAGTACCAGGCTGTTTTGAGAAGAATGGCTTTGTAATACAGCTTGAAATCTGGTATTGATATTCCACCTATTTTATTTTTCTTTCTCAGGATTGCTGTGGCTATTCGGGGTCTTTTTTGTTCCAGATGAATCTTTGGAGAGTTCTTTCTAGGTCTGTGAAATATGTCATTGATATTATAATAGGGAGTGCATTGAATCAATAGATTGCTTTGGGTAGTATGGACATTTTAATGATATTGATTCTCCCAATCCATGAGCCTAGTATGTTCTTCCATCTGTTTATATCACCCTCTATCTCTTTTTTTCAGTGTACTGTAGTTTTCTGCATACAGATATTTTACCTCCTTAGATAAGTTTATTCCTAGATATTTTAATTTTTTTGGTGCGATAGTAAATGGGATTGCTTTTTTGTCTCTCTTTCTGTAATTTCACTATTAGTGTATAGAAATGCCACAGACTTCTTGGCATTAATTTTGTATCCTGATACATTGCCAAATTCATTTATTAAGTCTATTATTTTTTGGATGGAGTCTTTTGGGTTGTTTTAGGTATGGTATCATGTCATCTGCAAATAAGGACAGCTATAATTCTTCTTTTCCAATTTGGATGCCTTTTATTTCTTCTTGTCTAATTGCAATGGCTAATACTTCCAATACTATGCTAAACAGGACGTAGTACTTAGGGGAAATGGTTTTAGTTTTTGCCCTTTGAGTATGATGTTAGCTGTGGGTTTATTATATATGGCTTTTATTATGTTGAGGTATGATCCTTCTATTCCCATCTTGTTGACAATTTTTATCAAAAAAGGGTGCTGGATTTTGTCAAATACTTTTTCTGCATCAATTTATATGACTATGTGATTTTTATCTCTCAGTTTGTTTATAAGATGTATCATGTTTATTGACCTGAGGATATTGTTCCATCCTTGCATTCCTGGGATAAATCCTACTTGGTCATGGTGTATGATCTCTCTGATATACTGCTGAATTAGATTTGCTAGAATTTTGTTGAGGATTTTGGCATCTATGTTCATGAGAGATATTGGCCTTTAATTCTCTTTCATTTTGTTGTCTTTATCTGGTTTTGGTATTAGGATGATGCTGGCTTCATTGAAGGTGCTTGAAAGTATTCTTTCTTCTTGAATTTTTGGAATAGTTTGAGAAGGATAGGTTTTAATTCTTCCTTGAATGTTTGGTAAAACTCACCTGTGTAGCCATCTGTCCCTGGGCTTGTAGAGCTATGAACCTGGCTCTCAAGACTGCTTTGACTGTGTCCATAGATTTTGGATTGTTGTGTTTTCATTGTCATTTGTTGCCATGATGTTTTTTTTTTTTAAATTTCTTCTTTGATCTGTCTTGTAACTCAGTCATTGTTCAATAGCATGCTGTTTAGTCTCCATCTGTTTGATTTCTTAGGATTGTTTTTATTGTACTTGATTTCCAGTATTATGCCACTGTGATCTGAGAAGATGCTTGATATGATTTCTATCTACTTGAATTTGAAAAGACTTTGCTTATGACCCAACATATAGTTTATCTTTGAAAGTGACCTATGTGCACTTGAGAAGAATATATATTCTGTGCTTTGGGGTGAAATGTTCTGAAGGTGTCAATTCCATCTGGTCTAGTGAGTCATTTAGGATTAATGTTTCTTTGCTGATTTTTTTAGAGTATTTGTCCAATGGTGGTAGTGAAGTATTAAAGTCTCCTACTATTATTATATTGCTGTCAATCTACCCCTTTATATACTCCAGGAGTTATTTTATGTATTTGGGTGCTCATGTATTGGGTGCATATATGTTTACCAGATTTATGTCTTCTTGTTGGATTGCTCCCTTTATAATTATGAAGTGGCCTTCCATATATATTATTATGTTCTTCACTTTGAGATCTAGTTTGTCAGATATAAGTATTGCTACCCCAGCTTTTTTTTTTTCATTTCCATTTTCCTGAAAAAAAAACATTTCCCATCCCTTCACCCTCAGTCTGTATGTGTCTTTCTTGCTGAGGTGGGTTTTTTATAACCAGTAGATATATGGGTCATGTTTTCTTATCCAATCTGTTACCCTATATCTTTTGATTAGAGGATTGAATCCATTTAGATTTAAAGCTATTATTGATAGGTACTTATTTGTTGCCATTTTTATTCTTTACCCCTGTGCCTCTTTTTTGCTTCTTATTTCTTTTTTTTATAGCAGACCCTTTAGCATTTCTTGCATTGCTGGTTTTGGAGGTAATAAATTCCTTCCATCCTTTTTTGTCTGTGAAGCTCCTAATTTCACCTTCAATTTTGATTGAAATCCTTGCTGGGTACAGTATTCTTGGATTCAGACCCTTCCTTTGCATGACTTTGTATATTTCATTCCATTCCCTTCCGGCCTGATGAGTTTCTTTTGAAAAATCAGTCATAGTCCAATTAGGGTTCCTTTTTAGGTAACTTTCTGTCCCTCTCTGATTCTTAATTTGTCATTTGCAAATTTAATTATAATGTGCTTTGTTGTTGGTCTTTTGAGGTTCATTTTGCTTGGGCTTCTGTGAGCTTCTTGGATTTGTGGTGTTTTTTTTTTTTTCTTTCTATATTAGGGAAGTTTTCTGTCATTATTTTTTCAAACAGGTTTTTCTATTCCTTGCTCAGTTTCAACTCTTTTTTGAACCTCTATTATGTGGATATTTTTTGTTTCATGTTATGTCAATATTTTCTTAGGCTCTTGCTTTTTAATTTTTTTTCTAGAAGCTGCTATACTTGGGTATTTTTTCCTACCTTGTCTTCTAACTCACTGATGCAGTCCTCTGCTTCTTCTAGTCTACCTTTGATGCTTTCAATTTATTTCTTTACAGTAGCAATGTCATTTTTAATTTCTTCTGGGTTCATCTTCATTTTCTCTTGGTTCTTCTTCATATCCTCTTGGTTCGTATTCATACTGTTAAATTTGTCTTCCAGTCTTTTCATTCATTTTATGACCATTACTCTGAATTCTTTCTCTGGCAAGTTGCTTGCCTACATTCTGTTTATTTCATTTTCTGGTAATACCTGCTTTTCTTTCATGTGTGGGCTGTTTCTTTGTCTGCCCATTGTCTGTCTTCTCTGGGTGTCTGGTTATGTAGTTCTTTCTCTTGTGCATGATTTAAAGGCACAAAAACAACATAACCAGGTACAATGCACAAGGCACTGAACAGAAATGTATTCACAATATTAATATCTACAAATAAAGGTGATCACTAGAGAGAGACAAATTAGGGGATAGAAGAGAAAGAAGAAAAAAAAAGAAAAATAATGTAATGAGTGCCAAAATGAAATTGGGAGAAGGGAGGAAAAAGAAAAAAGAAAAATAAAGAAAATAAGAGAGAAAAGAAAGAGAGTAAGAAAGTGAAAGGGGAACAAAATATATATATATGGGGAGAAAACTACAATATAACAGCACTAATCCCAAAAAATGTCAGCAACAACTACCTGGAGATTAGTGCAAACTACAAACAACAACTAATATCAAAGGGAGGCAATGGAAAACAGAAGTAAAAAACAAACAGAAACAAAGCAAACAAAAAACAAAACAAAATAAAAAGAATAAATAAAATGATCTCAGAAAAAATATAAAAAATCTATATAATCAGCATTCAAGCAAACAACAAAAGGCCAGAGAGAAAAACAATTTTTTGGAAAGTGAAGACAGAGAAGAGTGTGGTATCTATGGACTTGGGGCAGTGTATTGAAAATTAGATATATATATGTGGGGTGAAATTTTAATGGTGGGTAAAAATAAAAAATAGGAAAAATCCAAAGAAGGAAAAGCGTAAGAGAAATAGGACTACAAAAGCGGAAAAGTTAGGAAGAGAGTGATGGCATAAAAGTAGAGTTGAGATAGATTAAAATATGCTAAAAGAAAGATCAAATTATAATGTAGAACTCTAAACCCAAAGTAAAATAGAAAATAAAATGACATTTTTTTTCAAAAAGGTAAAATAGTAATACTAATAATACTGATTGAAAATAAAAATGTAATAATTAAAAAAGTAAAATCAAGTGAGGAAAAAAGAAAATAAATTAGTTTCTTAAGTAAAAGATGAAAATAAATAAATAGAATGTGCTGTAATGAAGGTCATTCACTTGCTTTATTGATCTGTTTGGCACACCTGTTTCCCAGTTGGAACAATATTGCAGTTCCCTGCGTCCCACTAGTTTTTAAGCTGGCGGTGTGTCTTAATCTCTTTATTCTTTGGTGATTGCACAAGAGTTAATTTGTGGGTCAGCCCCTGAAGGGCAGTGTTTTGTGATTGATTTCTGTGACTATAGGTCCTCTCTAGCCTGTGCTTAGATCCTGCTTTCCCTGTGGCACTCAATACTAGTTTGTGGGAGTGGGCTGCCCCAGAACTGCTTCTCCTACAGTCACTTTCCATTCTGATCTCCAGGTTCCAGAAAAACAACTTTCCCCTGCAGTCTCCCAGGGTGTCCCCAACTGGGTGATCCTTTGTATTGGGCTTGGCAATCAGAAGCAAAGATCTGTAGAGGAAAGAGCACAAGTCTGCGCAGTCCCCCTACCCTGCTCTTGTCCAAGCAGCCGGTACACTTTAATAACTTCCAGGCTTTCCTTCTGCATCATATCAAAATGGGTTGCTTTCTAGAGATCCCCTCTTTTAACAGCTTTGAGGACCCCCTTCCACATTTAGGATCAAGCCCTGCCCAACAGCCATGGATTTCTCTAGGTGCACGTTTCCCCCGACCCTCCAGCTCCCAGTGTGCACCTTTCTGTTCTGCGGGACCAGAGACCTCACCTTATCCCAGGCAAAATCTGACCTTTCCCTGTGGTGTATGGAGCTCCTCTGAATCCAAGTGTTTGTGCCAATTGGTGACCGGTGTTCTTTGGTTTGCAACTGCTGGGTGGGTGAAGAAACTATAGATTTTTAGGCTTCCATAAACATCCACTTTCCCCTTCAAGGTGGCATGGTCTCTGCATCAGAGCTGGAGGGAGAAAAACCCAGCAGCAGCAGTGGAGGCTGTCCGGCCAGGGGAGCCCCGTACAGCAGTCTCCCACCTTCTCCTAAGTATAGTATCCCTTAAATCGCCAACAAACACTCCCAGGGTGACCCTGGCTGTTCTTTCTGTCTGCTCAGGGACAAGGCTCAGGAAAAGTCCATCTATTCTGCTGACATTTTTCTCCCCTTCTGTACTTAAATTTTCAATGTTTTGGGTATATCTCTTATAAAAAGAATGTACATGGATTTCTTTTCACACAATCTGATTATATTCCAAGTAGAGACCCGGTGCACAAAATCCATGCATGAGGAGGGAGTGTGCCCCTCAGCCCAGCCTGCACTCTTTCCAATCTGGGACACCTCAGATGTCCAACTGCCCATTTAGGCCTGATTCTGGTAGGATTGGGACCTGAACAGGCAGTCAGACATCCTTCTCACAATCCAGGTCTGCTGGATTTCAGCATCTCACCTGCCTGCCTTCCTGATTGCTCCTAACTGTTTCTACCTGCTATCCTGATCACCCCCTAACTACTCCCCTGCCAGCCTGATTGATGCCTAATTTCTTGCTTGCCAGCCTTATTGCCCCTAACTGCCCTCTCCTGCTGGCCTGGTCACTCCTAACTGCCCTCTTCTGCTGGCCTGGTCACCCCAACTGCCCTCTCTTGCTGGCCTGGGTCCCCCGCCCCCTGCCAGCCCAACTGTCTTCCCTTGCAGACCTGGTCCTCCCTAACTATTCTCCCCTGCAGAACTGGTTGCTCCCAACTTCCCTTCTCTGCTAGCCTGGTCACTCCTAACTGCCCTCCCCTGCCATCTTGTGGCATCCATCCTTTGTCCACATGGTGGCAGCCATCTTTGACCACATAGGAGCAGCCATCTTGTGTGTTGGAGTGATGGTCAATTTGCATATTACTATTTTATTAGATAGGCTGATTGGAAATAAACAATGAAATTTAATCTTCCAGTTAAGTATACCTTTTTTCTGTATAACTTAAGTAATAAAGGTGTTATCTTATAAAAATAATAGAATGTATTCTGTCACACAATTGGCTATTACCATAAAGATGATTCAGCAGCTTTAAAATAAATTAATTTTATCTCCAATCTGATTCTTGTAGAACAATTTTGGGAACTCAGACCCAAATATATATTGATTCTTAAATCATCTCAATTTTTATGAAGAAAAATTCTCCAAAGGAAAACAAAAATGTCTCTATCAAACCCTACTAGTATAATAGAGTCTTTAACAACATGTCCAGTTAGGGACTGATCTAAGCTGGGTGAATACCTAATTACTTACTTAATCATATTTATTTTTATTGCATTTAGTAACTTAGCAAGAAAATGGTGAGTAGTGACTACAGAGGGCTTTCGGGGTTGCCCCTCTCTCTTTCCTCCCTCGCTAGGAAAGTATTTTATTCTATTAGGAAGATTATTCAAGACACAATTATGGTTCTGAAGGTCTGTGCTGATGGAGAAAAGAGATTGTTCACAGGGAAACAAAGCCTTTATGATTGTAAGTTATAAAAGAAGTCTTCTGGTCTTGGTTGGACTCACACATAAATGCATATCGCTGGCTATTGGCTGATTTAGGATGGGCTAATGGGCTAGGCTGGGTTAACTTGATTCTAAGCTATATGTCCTTCATCCTCCAGCAGGCATGCTAGGTGTGTTTCCTTAGTCATTGCCAATAGCAACAGAAGCAAGCACAATATGCAAATACTCTCTAACCCTCTTTTTGCATCACACTTGCTAATATCCCACTGGCCAAAATAAATTATTTAATCTATTTGAGCTCAGAATCAAATTCAGAAGGTACTATAATGCTCTAGGGAAGAGTGTGAGGACACTGGTAGTGGCCAAGTAGTGGGACCATTAATGTAATTAGTCTACCACAGAGATTAATTTCCTTTCTAACTGAGAAATACAGAATATGAACAAAATAAGTTGTTTGTTGTTGTTTTTTTTTGGCAGGGAACTATTGTCCCCAGGGAAAGGCATGTTTTAGTTGAGCCATGACCTATTCAAGGACAAGCTTATCCTTTAGCCCTGGCACTTCACCAATCCTAGCTTGTTGTTTGACAAGCTGGAGCATCTAGTTGCCTGAAGTAAATTTTTATAAGGAGAAAGAAGCAACCAAAAAGCAACACAGTCCTTGGTTTAACTTCACATCGATGGCAGGAAGCAACATGAGGAAGTGACAGTGCCCATAAAAGCATGGTGTATTTCTTCTCAAGGGAAGAGAGAGTTTTGGGGAAAAATATGTCTCTTGAAACTGTGGTTAGGGAAATGTTGATCCTTGATTTGCATAAACTGTGGGCATCTTCTTTGAGTTCCATAAAAATTGCAAATTGCAAAATGCAGAAACACTGATAGGAAACAGCTAGATTTCTGAGGCACAACAACAAAGTATTAAAGAACCTTGATTTGGAATAATGAAACATATTCATGATTTCCATATTTGATATTTTTGGTATATTCCCTTTGTGTGTGTGTGTGAGTGTGTGTGTGTGTGTGCTCACGTGCATGTGTGATAGTCACACTAGAAATCTGATATGTAATTTTAGTTTATTTGGGTTGGTTCCACAGTGTTATTTTAATGCATGTTTTTGCATTCATTGCTAGCAAACAGGGCAATAAATCTTAGGAGATTCAGAACTAATCTGTGTTGCCATACCGGAATGAAAAGCTAAAATTTCTGCACATATTTTAAGCTGCTTCCTTCCTTAATGCATTGTGTCATGTTCTTAGCAGTTTCTCCCAAAGAAGATAGGCTTTCAATGTGCATGTCTGCTTGGGGGAAATCTTGCTCCTAGGTATTAACTGCTGACTTCTTTAATCCTGTTAGAATTTAATTTCCCTTGATTGAATGCGGTGTTATCACCAGGTGCTGAGTGGCCCTTTCCTATCCGTGCATATAAATCCTGTTAGTCCTTCCCAGACTGGGGATGTGCCAGAATCTTCTGAGGTCAGCCTCTTCTGAAGGAGCGTTTCCTCTCAGGTTCATTCGACACAGAGACTGAAAGTCAAACTTTTGGACACAGATGTCTTGTTTATTTGCATCTGAGGTCTGGAAACTAAGGCATCTCTGAATGACCTGTGAGAGTCTCAGCTGTTTCCAATAGCTTCTGCATTAATGAGTCCAAGGGCTTTAAAAAGCTGTAAATTAAATTGTAAGATGTTCATTGGTTAGCAAGGTATTGACCCATAAAAAATTATATTATTCCCAATTCTTCCACTTATACAAAACAAAGCATTTTCTTTTCATATGTGTGACCTGCTTTAACTGCTTGTCCCAAGAGACTCTTCTGAGCAATTGCTGGGATTTTAATGAAATGCATTCTTTTTATTTTATTTTATTTTATTTTACTTTATTATTATTGTGTTACATGTATACATATCTCCCCATTGTCCCCCATTCCAGGCATACCCCAACCTCCCAGTGTCTTGGGTTCATTGGTTATGCTTATATGCATGCATACATGTCCTTTGGTTGATCTCTTATCTACCCCACCTCTCCTTACCCTTCCTGCTGTAATTTAACAGTCTATTTGATGCTTTACTGTTTCTGTGTCTATCATTTTGTTCATCAGTTTATAATGCTCTTTATTATCCACAAATGAGTGAGATCATGTGGTGTTTCTCCTTCATTGACTGGCTTATTTCACATAGGATAAGGCTCTCCAGTTCTATCCAGGATGCTGCAAATGATAAGAATTCCTTCTTTTTAATGGCAGCATAGAATTCCATTGTGTAGATGTACCACAGTTTTCTGATCCACTCATCTACTGATGGGCACCTAGGCTGTTTCCAAATTGTACTATTGTAAATTGTGCTGCTATGAACATAGGGGTGCATAAATCCTTTCTGATTGGTGTTTGTAATTTCTTAGGATATATTCCTAAGAGTGGGATTGCTGGTCAAATGGGAGATCCATTTTTAGTTTTTTGAGGAAACTCCATAATGTTCTCCACAGTGGCTGAACCAGTCTCCATTCCCACCAACAGTGCACAAGGGTTCCTTTTTCTCCACATCCTTGCCAACACTTGTCCTTTGTTGATTTGTTGATGATTGCCATTCTTAAAAGGTGTAAGATGGTATTGCATTGTCTTTTTGATTTGCATCTCTCAGATAATTAATGACTTTGAACATGTTTCCATGTGTCACTTGGCCTTCCTTCTGTTGTCTTTCAGAAATGTTTTATTTAGGTCTGTTGCCCATTTTTTTATTGGATCATTTATCTTCCCTTTATTAACTTGTATAAGTTGGCTGTAGATGATGGAGATTAAACTTTTATTGGTAATAACATTTGCAAATATGTGCTCCCATACAGTGCTCTTTCTTGTTGTTTTGTTGATGGTTTCTTTTGCTGTGCAAAAGCTTTTTATTTTGATGTAGTCCCATTTGTTTATTTTTTCTTTAGCTTCCATTGCCTTTGGAGCAATATCAGTGAAGAAGTTCTTACAGCATATGTCTGAGATTGTGCTGCCTGTGGATTCATATAGTATTTTTATGGTTTCCCGTCTAATGTTTATGTCCGGTATCCATTTTGAGTTTATTTTTGTATTTAGTGTAAGATGGTAGTCCAGTTTCATTTTTTTGCATGTATCTGTCCAATTTTCCCAACCCCATTTATTGAAGAGGCTATCTTGGCTCCATTGTATGTTCAGGCTTCCTTTGTCAAATATTAATTAAGCATAATGGTTTGGGTGGATATCTGGGTTCTCTATTCTATTCCATTGGTCTATATGTCTGTTTTTGTGCCAGTACCAGGCTGTTTTTAGAACAGTTGCTTTGTAATATAGTTTAACAACTGGTACTGAAATCCTACCTACTTTATTTATCTTTCTCAGGATTTCTGTGGCTATTCATGGTCCTTTTTTGTTCCAGATGAATCTTTGAATAATTCTTTATAGGTCTGTGAAATACTTCATTGGTATTTTAATGGGTAGTGCATTAAATGTATAGATTGCTTTGGGTAGTATGGACATTTTAATGATGTTGATTCTCCCAATCCATGAGCACGGTACGCTTTTCCATCTGTTTATGTCTTCCTCTACCTCTTTTTTCATTGTCCTGTAGTTTTCTACATATAGGTCTTTTACCTCCTTAGTTAGGTTTATTCCTAGATATCTTAATTTTTTTGGTGCGATGTTAGGTGGGATTGCTCTTTTAGTCTGTCTTTCTGTAATTTTTCTATTAGTGTATAAAAATGCCATAGATTTCTTGGCATTAATTTTGTATCTTGCTACATTGACAAATTCATTTATTAAATCAGTTAGTTTTTGGATGGAGTCCTTTGGTTTTTTATGTACAGTATTATGTCATCTGCAAATAAGGACAGCTTTACTTCTTCTTTTCCAGTTTGGATGCTTTTTATTTCATTTCTTTTCTAATTACAATGGCTAATACTCCCAGTACTATGTTGAACAGGAGAGGTGAGAGTGGGCATCCCTGTGTTGTTCCTGTTCTTATGGGGAATAGTATTACTTTTTGCCCTTCGAGAATGATTTTAGCTGTGGGTTTATCATTTATGGCTTTTATGATGTTGATGTATGATCCTTCTATTCCCACTTTGCTGAGAGTTTTTATCAAGGAAGGGTTTTGGATTTTGTGAAATGCTTTTTCTGCATCAATTGATAAGATAAATAAATCCCAACAAATTATCTCTCTGTTTATGTGGTGTATCACGTTTATTGATTTGCGGATATTGTATCATCCTTGCATTTCTGGGGTGAATCCTACCTGGTCATAGTATATGATCTTTCTGATTTACTGCTGGATCCGATTTGCTAGAATTTTGTTGAGCATTTTGGCATCTATGTTCATGAGAGATATTGGCCTATATTTATCTTCCAATGTGTTGTCTTTATCTGGTTTTGGCATTAGGGTGATGCTGGCTTCATAGAAGGTGTTTGGAAGTGTTCCTTTTTCTTGAATATTTTTGAATAGTCTGAGGAGGATAGGTTTTAATTCTTCCTTGAATGTTTGCTAAAACTCTCCAGTGTAGCCATCTGGTCCCAGGCTTCTGTTTGCTTGAAGTTTTTTGGTGACTGCTTTATTTTCTTCAATAATTATTGGACTATTGAGATGTTTAGATTTATCCTGATTGAGTTTTGGAAGGTTATATTTTTGTAGGAAAATGTCCATTTCTTGCAGGTAGTCCAATTTGTTGGAATAGAGTTGTTCATAGTATTTTTTAACAATTCTTTGCATTTTGGCAGGGTCTTTTGTTATTTCTCTTCTTCCATTTTTTATTTTGTTTATTTGAGTCTTCTCTCTTTGCTTCTCTGTGAGCCTGGTAGAGATCCATCAATCTTGTTTATCCTTTCAAAGAACCAGCTCTTGGTTTTGTTGATCTTTTGAATTGTTTCTTTGGTCTCCAAGTTGTTTATCTTCACTCTAATATCTACTATTTCCTTCCTTCTGTTACAGTGAGCTTTTCTTGTTGCTCTCTTTCTAGCTCTTTGAGTTGTAGGGTTAGGAAATTTATTCCCATTATTTCCTGTTTTTTGCAGTAGGCTTGTAGGGCTAAGAACTTCCTTCTCAAGACTACTTTCACTGTATCCCTTAAGTTTTGCCTTATTGTGTTGTCATTATCATTTGTTGTTATGATGTTTTTTATTTCTTCTTTGATCTCTCTGGATACCCAGTCGTTGTTTAATAGCATGCTGTTTATTCTCCATGTGTTTGATTTCTTTCTATTGTTTTTATTATCGTTGATTTCCAGTTATACCACTGTTATTTGAGAAAATGCTTGATATGATTTCTACTTTTTCAATTTGAAGAGACTTTTCTTATGGCCGAACATATGATCTATCTTTGAAAATGACCCATGTGCACTAGAGATAATGTACATTCTGTGGATTTGGGGTCAAATGTTCTGAAGATGTCAATTAATTCCATCTGGTCTAGTGAGTCATTTAGGATTTATGTTTCTTTTCTTTAATTGTGTTTAGAGGATTTGTCCAATGGTGACAGTGGGGTATTAAATTATCCTACTATGATTGTATTGCTGTCAATCTCCCCCTTAATATCCTCCAGGAATTTTTTTATGTATTTAGGTGCTCCTATATTGGGTGCGTATATGTTTACCAGAGTTATTTCTTCTTGTTAGATTGTTCCCTCTAGTATTAAGATGTGGCTTCTTTATTCCTTGTTATGTCCTTCACTTTGAGATCTAATTTGTTAGATATAAGTATTGCAATTCCAGCTTTTTTTTTTTCTAATTTCCATTTGCCTGAAATACCATCTTCCATCTCTTCACCCTCAATCTGTGTGCATCTCTTTTCCTGAGGTGGGTTTCTTGTAGACAGCAGATATATGGATCATGTTTTCTATCCAATCAGTTACAGTATGTCTTTTGATTGGAGCATTTAGTCCATTTACATTTAAAGTCATTATTGATAGGTACTAATCTGTCACCATTTTTAATATTTAGCCCAGAGTTCCTTCTTCACTTCCTATTTCTTTTTATTACAGCACACCCTTTAACATTTCTTGCATTGCTGGTTTGGTGGTAATATTTTCCCTCAGTCCTCTTTTATTTGTGAAGCTTCTGATTTCACTTTTAATTTTGATTGAAAGCCTTGCAGGGTACAGTATTCTTGGATTCAGACCCTTCCTTTGCATGACTTTGTATATTTCATTCCATTCCCTTCTGGCCTGATTAGTTTCTGTTGAGAAATCAGTTGCTAGTCTTATGGGGGTTCCTTTGTAGGTAACTTTCTGTTTCTCTATGGCTGCTTTTAAGATTCTTATTTTGTCACTGGTGTTTGCCAATTTAATTATAATGTGCCTTGGTGTTGGTTTTTTGGAGTTCATTTTGCTTAGGACTCTGGAGCTTCTTGGATTTGTGGTTTTTTTTTCTTTTGTATATTAGGGAATTTTTCTGTCATTATTTATTCAAACAAGTTTTCTATTCCTTGCTCAGTTTCTGCTCTTTCTGGAACCCCAATTATGTGGATTTTGTTTTGTTTTGTGTTATCCTAAAGTTCCCTTAGGCTCTCCTCTTGTTTTTTATTATTTTTTTTTCTAGAGGCTTCTGTACTTGGGTATTTTTTCCTACTGTGTCTTCTAGCTCACTGATGCTGTCCTCTGCTTCTTCTAGTCTACTTTTGATGCTTTCTATTGAGTTCTTTATAGCAGTGATGTTATTTTTCATTTATTCTTGATTATTCTGCATTTCTTCTTGCTTCTTCTTCATTTCCTCTTGGCTCTTCTTCATTTCCTCTTAGCTCTTATTCACATGGTGGATTTTATCTTCCATTTCTTTCATCCACCTTATGATCATTTCTCTGAACTCTTTCTCTGGTAGGCTTATTTCTGCTTCTATTTCATTTATGTCCTTTTCTGGTGATATGTGCCTTTCTCTCATATGTGGGCTGTTTCTTCATCTGCCCATGGCCTTTCTTCTTCCGATGTCTGATTATGTAGTTCTTTCTCTTTTCCGTGTGGCATGTGCAGCTCCTCTAAGTCCCAGTGTCTGCGCCGATTATAGAGCGATGTTCTGGTCCCCCAGCTGTTTGGTGGGTGCTGCAGCTAGCTTTTCAGACAGCTATAGACATCTACCTCCCTCTGCAAGATGGTGTGGTCTCCATGTTTGCGCTGGTGACTCTGGGAGACAAAAAACCTGTGGCAGTGGTGCTTCCTGGTCAGGGGAGCCCCATCAGCAGTCCCCCACCTTCTCTTGGAGGATAACCGCCCCTTAACTTGCCAAAAAACACTCCCAATGCGACTCTCAGCTGCTATCTCTCTCGGTTTGCCCAGTGACAAGGCTCCAGATATGTCTGTCTATTCTGCCACCATTTTTCCCCTCTCCTCCGAAATGCATTCTTAATGATCCAATGTCTTTGCTTCCCTGTGTGAAGTTCTTCCTGCTCCCAGCCTCCTCTTTCTTTATCTTATCTGTTTGCCTTCCTTTAACCAAACAACAAAAAAAGCCAATTCTATGCACTATTTTGCTACTTGTTAGCAACTATATTTCTCTAAAATTTTAATTTAAGAAAAAATTATTGGATAAATTGAGTTGTTTGTGGATTCTATAGATTTCAGACATTAATTAAAATAATATAATTTTTTATTATTAATAATCAAGTTTGGTATATCTACTGACTATATATATATATATATATATATATATATATACTTATTTATTTATTTTTACTTTAACTATTTCAGTGGCATCCATCTGGTCACCAAAGGTGACCTGAATGTTCTGCAGCATACTGTGATATGAAGGTAATTTAAATAAAGTGCTAATCCTCAAAGCCATCAGAATTTACAGTCAGAATTTTTTTCAAGGATAGCAAAATCAAAAGCAATCATGTCAGCTTTACAAAAGAATTTTTCTGGGTAGCACTGAAGGCCAGATCCAAAAAGGGGAAAAAAGTTTTATTAAGCATATATTTCTATCTAGGAATATTGATCTACTGCTCTCAGGACTTTTTTCAAAAGGAACTGAGACTTTGTTTTTTTTATGCAATATCTTGTAATTTATAAATGTTAGCAAACATTTCAATTAAAGAGCGATTTGGAATCATGAACCATTTAAACTTTCTGTTATACTTTTTTGCAAAGAAGAACTGTAGATCCAATAATCACTGGCATCTGACAAGACATTTGTTACTGCTTCCTGCAAGATTGTCATCAACTCCTCATAAGGCAATAGCCTAGGCAATAGCCTATACATAAACCATAGTCTATGTATTGTAGTAGAGGTATTTCTGATTACTTGACCAGAAAGCTAATATTTTACACCTGAGTTAAATAAAATTTGCTAGGTCAGTGGATACAGAAAGCTCTCACTTGCTCATTAAAGAAATGAGCATGAAAGCCATGCTGGGCTCCAAACAGGATTAGAGCGCTGAAAGAATTACAGAAATAGTGGGCAGAACAAAGAAGAATGAAGAAACATGGACCCAGTTAGAGGGAGACACTCAGGTTCCAATTGTTTCCTAGTTCCTAAATTATTTCCCACTGTAGTTAAGGTAATTTTCCTACACAAAGGTTTCATTATGTTTTTCATATTCTTTAATAACCTGCCCCTTTTTATACAATAAATATGTGGGGAAATATATAAGGAAATTACTAATTCAAAGAAGTCTAATATAATTACATTAAGATGAGCCAAAGAACAACAACAAATTTAAGACAAAACCAAGGTTAGGATTAGAGAAAATTATTGAATAATGATTTAAAAGTTTAAAATAGAAAAATATAAAATTCTAAGTACTAAGTTCTAAATTAAAATACAAATCAAAGCTGGAGTCTTTTCTTGTTCCAAATGACAGAGGATCACATTTACCTCACAAGGGAAAAGTGTGTGATTGGAATTCAGAGGCTCACCTTTGTCTCCCCATTTTGTTATAAACATTCATTATTATGTAATTGGTACTTCAACAGTTTGATTAATAAATCAGTCCTAATTGGCCTATTTAGTATACTGAACTCATCAACATCTTAATCAATACTATTTCAAGTGTACATAAAACATTTACCAAAATGGATCATGTGCTATAAAACAAATATAACCAAATTTATAGTATTGAAATCACAAATACTCAGAGTAGAATTCAGCTGAAACTTAATAAAAACAAATAAAACTTAGGAGATTCTTTTATATGTAGAAATTAAATATAAAACTCCTAAGTTAGCAATGAGTAAGGTAAATGTGATCCTCTATCATTTGGAACAAGAAATCTTACCAAATTTGGTACAGGAAAAAAAAAAATTCAATCAGTCTGATGGTTACTTAACATTTAAATATATAATTAAGAATCTTACTACCAAAATAACTTCAGACTCAGAATTTTTTTACTCTTGATTTCCACCAAATGTTTAATGAAGAATAAGACCCATTTCACATAAATTTCTCCAAATAATAGAAAAAGAAGGAAGTCACTCAGCTTCTCTCTTTTTTAATTTTATTGTTTATAGTTTTCATTCAATAATATTTTGTATTAGTTTCCAGTGTACAGCATAGTGAGTGGTTAGAAAATAACATACTTTATTAAGTGTTTTCCACAATATTTCAAGTATCCACAAAGCACCATACATAATTATTACAATATTATTGATTATATTCCCTATGCTGTATTTACATACTATGACTATTCTGTAACTATCAACTTGTACTTCTCAATCTCTTCATCCTTTTCACTCAGTTTCAGATCCCCTTTCTGTCTGGCACCCATCAGTCTGTCTTCATTATCTATGAGTCTGTTTTTATTTTCTTTGCTCATTTATTTTGTAGATTTTCCATGTTAGTAAATTATATGGTATTTGTCCTTCTCAGTCTGACTTATTTTACTTAACATAATACCCTCTAGGTCCATCTCTGCTCTTGCAAATGATAGGATTTCATTGATTTTTTATGGCCAAGTCATATTCCATTGTTTATAAGTATCACCACTTTCTTTATCCACTCATCTATTGATGAGCACTTGAATCCCTTCCATGTCTTGCCTGTTATAAATAATGCTGCAATAAACAAAGGAGTGCATATATTCTTTCAAATTAGGTGTGTTTTTTTTTGGTTTCTTTGTATGTACTCTCAAAAACAAAACCACTGAGTCATAAGGTAGTTCCATTTTTAATTTTTTGAAAAAATTCTTAACAGCTTTCCACAATGGCTGCCCCAACTAAGAGTGCATTAGGGTTCCCTTTTCTCCACATCATTGTCAACACTTGTTTATTGGCATTCTGACAGGTATGAAGTGATATTTCATTGTGGTTTTAATTATATTTCTCTAATTATTAGTAATGTGAAATACATTTTCATTTATCAATTGGCCATCTATATATCTTCTTCAGAGAAATATCTATCCAGGTCCTTTGCCCATTTTTTAATTATATTGTTTTTCTGGTGTTGAGTTGTATGAGTTCTTTATAAATTTTGGATATTAATTCCTTATCGGATGTAACATTGGCAAATATTTTCTCCCATTTAGTCAGTTGTTAACTTGTTTTCTTGATCGTTTTCTTTGCTGTTCAAAAACTTCTTTAGTTTGATGTGACTCATCTGTTTATTTTTTCCTTTGCTTCCTTTGCCTGAGGAGATATAGCAGGAAAAAATATTTGCTAAAAGAAATGTCAGAGATTCTACTGCCTATGTTTTTTTCCTAGAAGTTTTATAGTTTTCCATCTTACATTTAAGTCCTTAATTCACCAGGCTTCTTATAATGCAGTCAGCACAACTTAATACCAAAACCTAATGAGGACATTATAAAAAAGAAAAATGATAGGCCACTTTGCCTCATGAAAGCTGATGCAAAACTAAACAAAATATCAACAGTACTAAAACAGCAAAATATAACTTGAGTAATAATACATCATGATAAAGTAGAGGTGGTTTTGAGACTACACATTCAAACCTCAATCAATATCACTCACCACATGGAGAGAATAAAGGACAAGGTATTTGGTAAAATTCAATATTCACACAAAAAAAACTTATAGCTAACTAGGAATAGATGGCAACTTTCTTAAGCTGATTAATGATGTGTAAATAAGCTTCCACTATAATAATGGGAAGGAAACAAAGATACCTGCTATAACTTCCAATCATTATTGTACTGGAGGCCAAGCCAGTGCAGTAAAGAAGAGTAAAAAATAAAAAGTGAAAGAATATGAAATGAAGAAACAAAAGTGTGATTATTTGCAGATGTGTATATAGAAAATCTGAAATGTTGTATTTATTAATGAAAATCACAAGGTCACAGGTACAGAATCAATTTAGAGAATCATTTTAATTCTATAGTACATTAAGAAACAGAAAATGCTGTTTTTAATCAATGTCTTTCACTCAGGCATGGAAAATCTTGCATATTCCTGCTAGATTAGATTTCTGTCTGTGATGAAGGAGATCATAAAATTGCTATGACCAATGTTTATGCTCATTGGAGTATTTAAAGTTTTATTTAAGTAGTGTATACATTTTTATTGTTGCTATCCCAAAATACAGGTATTTTTAGCAAAGTGCTGAAATATAATCTATTCAAAAGAATATAATTTATCCTATCTAATGAAAGAGTAATATGCAAATTAACCATTACTCTGCTACACCCACAAGCCATGCCCACCAGCCAATCAGGAGTGAGTATGCAAATTAACCCCAACCAAGGAGTGAGCAGGAGGGAAGCTTGGGTTTCCTAGATGAGGGAGGAAGCCAAGCTTTCCACACACCCTGGCAGGCCCAGGCCTCTACTCAAGGCTACAAAGTTTCAATTACAGAAGATAAATAAATCCCAACAGAATGGCTGCCACCATGGAACAATCAGGAATCTTAACTCCACTTCAGGCTACAAAGTTGCAATTGCAGAAGACTAATAAATCCCAGATACTAGGGCTTCTGCTTGGGTCACCAGGGGTGTGGTTATCCTGCAAAGCAACACAGGCCCCTGGCCCAGCTCACTCCACACTCCCAGGGAACCCCCACCCTGATCTGGGACACTCTTCAGGGCAAACCATCTGGCTTTCACCCATGTACCAGGCTCTATCTTATCTAATAAAAGAGTACTCTGCAGATTGACCATCACTCCAACACACAAGATGACTGCCCCATGTGGTCAAAGATCCTGCCCCCATGTGGACAAAAGATGGCCACCACAAGATGGCCAGCAGGGGAGGGTAGTTAGGATGGAGGAAGACATAAATAGTTGGAAGGACATATTATGTTTATAGATTGGTAGAATCAACATCATTAAAATGTCCATATTACCCAAAGCAATCTATTGATTCAATGCACTCCCCATTAAAATACCAAAAGCATATTTCACAGATCTACAATGAACTTTCCAAAAATTCATATGGAATAAAATAAGATCCTGAATAGCTGCAGCAATCTGAGAATGAAGAACAAAGTAGGAGGGATCTCAATACCAAATATCAAGCTGTATTACAAAGCCATTGTTCTCAAAACTACTTGATACTGGTACAAAAAAACACATATAAATCAATGGAATAGAATAGAGAACCCAGAAATCAACCCAAGCTACTATGCTCAATTAATATTTGACAAGGGAGGCATGAACATACAATGGAGTAAAGATAGTCTCTTCAATAAATAGTGTTGGAAAAATTAGACAGATACATGCAAAAAAAATGAAATTAGGCCACCAATTTACACCATACACAAAAAATAAACTCAAAATGGATAAAGGATATAAACATAAGATGGGAACCATAAAAATAGTAGAGGAATCCACAGGCAACAAAATCTCAGACATATGTTAAAGCAATTTCTTGACCAATACTGTTCCCAGGGCAATGGACACTAAAGAGAAAATAAATAAATGGGACTACATCAAAAAAAAAGCTTTTGTACAGCAAAAGAAACCATCATAGGAGAACATTTGTCAGTGTTATCACTGATAATGGTTTAATCTCCAACATTTACAGAGAACTCATACAACTTAACAAAAGGAAGATAAACAACCCAATCAAAAAAAGGGCAATGGACCTAAATAGATACTTTTTGAAAGGGGACATAAGGAAGGCCAGGATACATGAGGAAACATGCTCAAAGTGGCTATCATCAACAAATTAACAAATGACAAGTACTGGTGAGGATGTGGAGAAAAAGGAACCCTTGTGCACTGCTGGCGGGAATACAGATTGCTGCAGCCACTGTGAACAGTATAGTTTCCTCAAAAAACTAACTTCTAGGAATATATCCCAAGAAACTATAACACCAATCAGAAAGGATATATGCACCCTTATGTTCATAGTAGTACAATTCACCTTAGCTAAGATTTGGAAACAGCCTAAGTGCTGATCAGCAGATGAGTGAATTAAAATTTGTGTACATCTACACAATGGAATACTATGCTACAGTCAAAAAGAAGGGATTTGCAACAGTGGAACTTGAGAGCATTATGCTAAGTAAAATAGGCCAGTCATAGAAAGATAAATATCACATGATCTCACTCATCTATGGAATAAAATGAACAACATAAAGAGATGAAAAAAACAGATCCAGGGACAGAGAAGCATTGATCAGACAGTCAAACTTCAGAGGGAAGATAGCGGAAGGTTGAGAGATCAACCAAAGGATTTATATGTATGTATATAATCCTAACCAATGGACACAGACACCAGAGGGGTGAAGGCATGAATGGTGGAGTGGGGAGCCAATGGGGATATAAGGACACATATGTAATACCTTAATCAATAAAGAAAAATGTATAAAATAATAATAATAATAATAATAATAATAATAATAATAATAGCTAATATTAGTAGCCCAAGGAACAATAAACAAATCAATATATTATTTATTAGAGCTCTAAAAAAAAAGTAATTCTGCAGAGTAATAGGTAAATGATGATTTTTCAATTAGTGGTTCCAGGCCAACTAAATGACCATATAGAAAAATGCAAACTTTCTCATATTATCATCTACAGAAAATCAATTCCAGGCTGATCATGATTCTAGAACAAAATATAAATGGTAAACAATAAAGCTTATGGGACCTAATGTAAGAAAATGCCTTTATATGACTGGGGGAAGAAAAGATTTCTTAAGCAAGAAGCCCAAATTGGAAAAACATAGATCAGAGATTCTCAACCTGTGGGTTGCAACCCCTTTGGGGGTCGAATGACCCTTTCACAGGGATCGCCTAAGACCATCGGAAAATGCAGATATTTACATCACGATACATAACAGTAGCAAAATTTCATGGTTGGGGGTCACCACCACATGAGGAACTGTATGCAAGGATCTCGGCCTTAGGAAGTTTGAGAACCACTGACATAGATGAATAAGTAGTACTTAATTATCACTAACCATAAATAAAAAAGATGGATAAAGTGGAAATTAACTAAAATTAGAAATTTCTGTTCATCAAAACACACAATTAAGAGAATGAAAAGGCAAACCAGAATATGAGTAAAAAGATATTTGCAAAATAAGTAACTTGTGTCTACAAAGGACTTGTGAATTAATTAGAAAAATGAAAATAATTCAATGAAAAAAATTCCTATATGGTTATTTCACAAGAGATTTATCCAATGGACCATTAAACATATGAAAAAGCACACAATTTCATAACTCTTGTGGAAATACAAATTGAAATCATATTTTAATACCTATTATTACATACCCACCAGACTGCTTAAAATGTTCTAGAATGACAATATGAAATGTGGTATATCTATGGAAGAACTGGATTATTCATTCACATTTTGATTATGGAAACAAAATGGCACAACCACATGAAAACCTGGTGAGTTTCTTTCTTTTTCTTTTTTTTTAAATATGTTTTTATTGATTTTTAAGAGAGGGGGGGAAAGAAAGAGAGAGAGAACATTGATGTGAGAAACACTGATCAATTGGCTCCATATGCACCACAACCAGGATGAAAACCGAAATCCAGGTATGTGCCTTGACCTGGAATCAAACTTTTCAGTGCATAGGACAATGCTCAACCAACTGAGCCTAGCTGGCCAGAGCAAACCTGGTCTGTTTCTTATAAAATTAAACCTATATTTACCATGTGACTCTCCAAAGATAATTATGCTCCTAGAACTCAGTAGAAATGTAGACTTAAATGCAGCAAAATATATGTAAAAAGATTGCTACAGCTACATTATTTGTAATACCCCAAATTTGAAACAAGCCAAATGCCTATTCATATTACAATATTTTCTGTTATTTCCATGCAAACAAGCACTGCCTATCAACAACCTCAATAAATCAGACAAGCATAAATGTGAACAAAAGAAACCACTCACAAAAAAGAATATACTGCATTATCCCTTATAAAAAGGTTGAAAGTGCTATTAGAAGATAACATTGGGAAGGACAGAGGGCATAGTTACTGTAAGAGTCAAAAAGTAGCTGATGGGATGTAGGATTATTCTGGTTTGGTGTCTGGTATGTTCACTTTGTGAAAATTCATTGAAGTATGCATATGCAATTTGTTAACTTTTCTTAAAGTATGGTATATTTTCAAAGTATTGAGATTTTTATTTATATAAATAAAATTACATACTGAATTGAAGCTACAATTTTTAAACTGTGCTATTATAAGTTTTAAGGCAAGGTTTTTAAAAATAATGAGGAACATTCTATCTCATTATTACTAAAATATTGTATGTGTGTGCTATTCTTAAATAAAACATGCTACATAATGAAATAACAATACATAATGAAACAGAAAAGAAAACAACTTAAGTAATGGTTTAAAATATTTATATCATCCTTTCTCAGTTTTTACATTTGTATTTTGTTTGAGCTTTATAATGTACAATATACTTTATTGCAGCAGGTCATATATTACATATATATATATATACATATATATATATATATGTATATATATATATATATATGTAGTATACATACATAAGTACATATGGTAAAATTTTTATTAATAGAATTAATAATTAAAAGCATGCGAACACCAGTTATGTAACTGATTAACGATGCCACCAGAGTGATAAGCTAACAGCTAGTTGGGAATTTAAGTTTTCATAGGTTTATAACCTTGAGGAGTTTGCAGGAGAGCAGTTTAAGTATATTTTTAAACTGCTTAAATTTAAATTTTATTGACTTCTTAAATTAAACTTTTATTGACTTACTCAACTAGTAATTGTTCTACAATATTGGTTTCATAAGTAGTATCATTTTATCAAAAGAGTTCATAACCCTGGCCATGTGATTCTATGAATTGGAGCATTGTCCTGTGCACCAAAAGGTTGTGGTTTGATTCCTGGTCAGAGGACATACCTAGATTCTGGGGTCCATTCCTGGTCCACATGAATAAAGGAGACAATCAATCAATGTTTCTTTCTCACACTGATGCTTTTCTCTCTGTCTAAAAATCAATAAAAACATATCCTTACAGCAGTTTTTTTTTTTTTAAGAGTCACTGACTTCAGAAAGACTTAACTTTAAATCCTTGTTCTGTATTTATTGGTTATCTGATTTTGTTCAAGTTTTTTTATCCCTCTCTTCCTTGTATCTTGATCTATAAAAATATGCATAGATGATCTCTAATCATTGATATTTAAATATCTAACAGTTCTTAGCACATGCCTGGCACATAATAGTTGGTCCATAAATGTTCATTACTTTGTCCAACATCCCCTTTGTTAGTCTGAATTATTATCACCCAAGCTCATAGCTGATGCTTGCATGAACTCTACCAGTGAGAATGAAAGTAAAATTTTCTATATCAGAATATGCCATGCAGTTCTCCATCACCAAACTGTCCAAATATAAATGACATTCCCAGGCCATTTACATAATATAACCTACATTGCTTGGACAACTTTTAATATTAGCACAAATTTTAGGATTCCTTTACTTTTAGATTAACTCAGCAACATAGCTTTACCATATGTAATATACTTTCAGATTTCCCCCTATTTACAATATAAATAGTATTCATGAAGTTATGACTGAGACTGCTGTCTTCTAACTGCTGGTGACATTTTGGAGAGGGAAAATATTGACATATTCTATTGCCAACTTGCCTCATTCTGTCTTCCATTATGATATTTAAACCTGAAAAATCACAACATGGTGATATTTGAACAAAGGACCCTATTATCTTCTGGTTTACTAGTATATTCACTTTCTGCCCATTTCTTGCCTATTGTATTTCATCTGCTGATAAACTCCATGTTTAGAAAAAACTAACGCACCTTGCCAAATTATTTGCCTGGGTCAATTTTGTATTCAAATTGCCTCTTCATGTGTCTTAAATTTTTCAAAAGGAATTTGGCTTCTTCCTATTTCAATTTCCGTGTAGCAATACCATTCAATTTTTGCATTTGACAGCCCTGCAGTGGGTCTGGATTAATAGCCAGCATGATGTGCTACTGCTCTCAATTGTAAAATTACTTTTTTTTTCTGCTAAGGAAATAGAATGTGTATAGTTGATCCAGGGGCACGTAATAAAATCACGTAGATGAATGAAAAATTAAGCTACATTATTTCAAATCATAAGCCTCCATTCTCTAGTAATACTATTAATACTTTGATATATTCAATGTATTTTATTTGAAGTAAATCAAAAGTAAAATGTCCTTTGAATAGGAAAGTATCACTCCATCCCCAAATAGCAATAGAGCTTATGCTTATTTTATGAACTATAACCTAATGGTCTATGAATAATGCCATGAGGATTATCATGGCTGAGCCCATAGGCCTGCTGGGATGCTTTGGGGAAGTAATTACACTCTACACCCACCTCAAAATGATGCCTAGTTACTTTTTGGAATTTTCCATAACTTACCCATGGACAATCAAGACCTTATGTACTTGCACTCTGTCTCCCTCATTTAGCCACTTATCAATGTTCTCTTTGCTCACGACTTTTCATAGAATAACCCCCATAATCACAGTAATATCAGTCAACTTGGCTGGCTGACATATGAGACACAGTCATCCCCATATCTCTTTGGCCCAAATGTGGGCACATGCCCAATCCTGATTCCTTGGAACATCAGAGCCTATAACTTTTAACAAGGTGACTCTGACATTTGAAGATAATGAAGAGGTGCATGTCCACAGACTAATTGACAGCAATAATTCAAGTACAGCTATATCTAATGTCTCATCTTGGCTAGCCACAGCTTTATCGTAGTTTATACTCACCAGTTCCATTTTAGGCTTCTCTCAGTTCTAGAGTTACAAACAAAATTTGATTCTTAGAGAGAGGAAGATCTTTATTCTTTATTTGCATTTTTCAATTGCTATTTATATTCAATATTATTTTGTATTAGCTTCAGGTGCATAGCATAGTTGTTAGATAATTATATACTTTACAAAGTGATCCTCCAGATATTTAATGTCCACCTGACACCATACATAGCTATCACAATATTATCAATTATATTTTTTGTGTTGTACTTTACATCCCCATGATGATTTTGTATCTATCAACTTGGATTAACTAATCTTTTCATTTTTTTTCACTCAGTTTCCCAACCCCACTCCTCTCTGGCAACTAATGGTTTTTTCTCTGTATATGAATCTGTTTTGTTTGTTCCTTTATTTTGTTCCTTTTTTATTGATTTTTGAGAGGATAGGAGAGAGGGATATATATATATATATATATATATATATATATATATATATATATATATGTGTGTGTGTGTGTGTGTGTGTGTGTGTGTGTGTGTGTGTGTGTGTATACCATTGATGAGAGAGAATCATTGATCAGCTACCTCCTGCATGCCCCACAGTGGGGATTGAGCCTACAACCCAAGTATGTGCCCTGACCTGGAACTGGACCATAACTTCCTGGCTTATAGGTTGACATTCAACCACTGAGCAATGTCAGCCTAGATTCCACATATAAGTAAAATCATATAGTATTTGTCTTCTCTGTCTGACTCATTTCACTTAACAAAATACCCTCTAGGTTTACCTAGGCTGTCTAAAAAGGTAGGTTTTGTTCTTTTCTATCTCTGAATAATGTTCCATTGTGTAAATATACCACAGCTTTTTTATCCACTCATCTATTTTTTTTCACTCATCTATTGATGGGCATTTGGGAATACATCCATATCTTGGGTATTGTAAATAATGCTTCAATGATCATAGGGGTGAATATATCCTTTCCAGCTGCAGGGTAACAATTATAGATTAAAAAAAAAAATTCCAAATAACTTTTATTACCAAATTCTTTCTTGACCTTTATTTTCTAAAATTACTAGATCAATTGATCAAGCATTTTTATAAAAAAACTAGAGGCCCAGTACATGAAAGTCGTGCACTGGTAGGGTCTCTAGCGGCTGGTGGCCTGGGCCCTCCCTCCCTTCCTGAGTCTGGTCCACCCCCTGGTCAAACTCCCAGAAGAATTCTGGTTCATCAAGGGGACAATTTGCATACTACACTTTTATTATATAGTACATTTTTTCTCATCTCCAATTGTTCTGTTCAGGAAAACAGTCGATGAACAAGCTTTTTGCAGAAATTTACCAGTTTACCAGATGTGACAATAAGGCTTACTGTCTGTTATTTCCAAGGACTTTCTCTTGGCAAAGATTTCTTCTGATTGAAAGGAGTATAGCACATACCATCAGCCCAGTGATTTACCATTTTTGCCAAGAGTTTCCCAATTTTGTCCTTGAACTACTGTAGCTTCTTAACAGTTATGTTTCTGAGTTATTTGTGCAAATTAAACTTTATATCTTCTTAAAATGAAATATTTATAACAAAATCTGATTGTAATCTTTTAAAAGCACACAAACAGGTAATTGGAAGGCAAAAATTTAATGGCAAATCTTTATGAAAATTAGGAAATTTAAAAGTAATTATTTAACTATAGATATCCTCAGATTTCGAATTTATTTTTAAGAAAACTTCATTTATAGTGTGGATAGCAATAAATCGTGGTCAGAATCTCTATGCATCACTTTAAAAGGGCATTTGTTTGTGTTAGGAGAAAGACTTGAAATTTTACTCAAGGTGGTGAAGATTAACCACTCTATAGATATTTATATTTAAAATTCAACCAAAAGAATTAGTGTGGTCATGCTACACTAATTACCTGGACATACATATTTAATAATGGGTAATGTCACTTGAAGTCTATCACATTTACATATTTGTAAATATACTGTATCAGTTATTGTTGCTTAATGAACTCCCTCAAAACATGATAGCTTGAAATAAATATCAATTAACTTCTAATTTTGTGGGTCAATTGCATATTTCTGCTTCGTTGGCAGGGATTAGCTAACTGTGGTTGAGGTGACCTATGCTAGCCGGAGTCTAGCTGAGGACTCTCTGGACTAGAAAGCTTCATCTTGATGGCTGATCTTTGTTAACATGGTTTCTGATCTTTCTAATCTCCTAGAAAGTCAATTCAGACCTCTCTCTTCTGCAGAAATTCCACAGAAGAGCAGAATTAAGCAAAGCTTCCTGCAGCCTAGATGCAAAACTGGACTCAATGCCATTTTTGCCATATTTGATTGCTGTGATAAAAGAAAATGTTAAAGACAGCCAAAAAAACTATACAATACATAAAGAGAAACAAAAATAAGGATGAAATTAATATGTGAAAAATATAACACATAATGATCAAGTAAGGTTGATCTTAGAAATGCAAGGTTGGTTTAATATTGGAAAATCAATTTATGTCATCTATTAGAAAACTAAGTAAGAGAAAACAAAAATAGGTGGTCATCTTATGACATAGGAATAGAAGGGAACTTCCTTAATAAAATAAGGGAGGGGTATTTAGAAAAAATCTACAGCTAACATCATACTTAATATTTAAAGATTAAATATTTTCCCATTAAGTCTGAAAAAGACATGTATACTAGTATATGCTCTCATTATTTTATTCAATATTGCATTTATAACATTTGATGAAAAATTTTTAAAGTGTCTAGAATAATAGTAATAAGCTATTAAAGTTTCCAAATGCAAAATCAATATTCAAAAAGAAAGGGTGAGAAAAGGAAATTACCAAGAGATATAACAAAAGATGATGAATGTTTTCATTATCTTGATGCTGTAATTATTTCATAGATTTACACATATGTCAAAACATCAAATTTCAATATGTGGTGCAGTTTATTATATGTCAATCATAAGTCAATAAGTCTGTTTTAAGAAATATTACATGCTCCTGAGATATTTTTCATTTTCTTTTTGGAAATTTTGCCTTCAAATGCACTGCCAAGCAAGGTCTGTATGAAATTAGTGAAATGAGTGATTATACTCTGAATTGTAAAATATTGACCAAACATATTCCATTTTTTTGTAATTCAGAAAAGCACAAAGGGTAATTTTATGAGGAAAATAATATAAATGAATAAGCCCTACTGTCTCATTGCAATTATGAATAAAATGTGTTTAAGAGAATCCCTGGGGATTCATCCAATTTCTCCCAGTTTGATATGTTCTTTGAAATGTTCTTGTAAGTACACTCAGCCATAGAGAATGAGGACTGATTCTACATGGATTTCTAGCCTGTGTGTTGTTACATAACTTCTACTCTATGTGTTGCTTGAGTTTGAAGCAGGCCAACCATAGAACTATTATTTGATGTGGCCCTGAATAAAAATATGAATAACTGCTACTCAATTAAAACAGGTTCAAAGGGTCAGAGAATTAGAAAGGGTTTTTAGACCATTAGTTTTCAACTTACTTCTTTAAACATCTTAGCATTCTGTAGTAGTATTTTGGGGCTTTCCAATTTTCTACTAAAAAATTTACCTTTTTTTAATATTTTAAATATAGTTTTAAAAAACACATGAATTAAAATATACTAAATATACTGAGGATTATTAAAGATTTAATGTACTCTGTGGGTAATTATTTTTGTGTAACTCTCTAAATGAAAGCCTTCTTGCTATCTCCATTTAATTGAAGTGTGTCTTGAGTTTGTGAAGGCTCCCCATGTATTTGGACTCCTATAAATGTGTTGTGGATCTGAAGGTTGCTGTTCTGCACTCACCTCTTGTGACTTCAGGTGTCTGCCTGTCCTTCTATTTAAAACTATATAAGTAAGTTCACCTCTATAGAAGAAGGACATCATGATCTATTAAATACCCACGCATATGAGTTTTGCATACCTACCTGTTGTGAAATCCCAATTGGTTGTGCAATAACAAGAGAATATATACTATACTCTATCACAGTGAAAATTAATTGTGCAAATTTTGTGTTAATTACATATTTAATTTGGTTCTTAATAAATTTTATTTTAAAATATTTTTTTATTGAGATAAAACAATAATTTAATCCAGACATGGATCACTGATGAAAAACAGAATATTTCATGTAAAACTGTGCTGATGCAAGGGCCAAGATAAAAAAAAAAATGCTCCAGTTGAAATTACAAATCATGTTCCATATATACTATTTAGATTCTTGAGCTTCAGCTAATCAGACTGGAAACAATAAAAGCAAATGTTCCAAAAAATGTTCAGTCACTTACTAATAATCTATATATATAAATGCTAATATGCAAAGTGTCCTCTCTTTTGATTCAGAGAATAGTTCTATCACTTGCTATGATGTATGCTAACCACCAAGGGGCAGTGTGGAACATGGTGAGTGACCAGCATTTGGCAGCAGGGTGCTCAGAGAGAGAGGGAAGGAGGAGGCAGGGAGGCAGGGAGGTGGGAAAGCTGATCCTGATCATCCCTGATTGCTGGCTAGGCCCAGGAACCCAACTCATGCATTATTTTAGTGCATCAGGCTTCTAATCCAATCCAATAAAAGAGTAATATGCAAATTGATCTTCACATCAAGACACAAGATGGCTGCCCCCATGTGGACACAAGATGGCTGCCACAAGATCACCACCACAAAATGGCCACCACAAGATGGCCTGCAGGGGAGGGCAGTTGTGGGAAGTTAGGGGTGATCAGGCCAGTAAAGGAGGGCAGTTGGGTGTGACCAGGCTGGCAGAGGAGGGCAGTTGAAGAAAACTAGTCCAGGAAGAGAGGGTAGTTGGGGGGAACCCAGATTTTCTGGGGAGGGCAGTGGTGGGCAATTAGGGAGGGCAGTTAGGGGTGACCAGGCCAGAAGAGGAGGATAATTGTTGAGGACCAGGCCAGCAGAGGAGGCCAGTTTTGGGGGACCAAGCCTGTAGGAAAGGGCAGTTGGGGGGGGGTGTCAAGGCCTGTAGGGGAAGACAGTTTGTGGGGGGGGGGCAGGCCAGCAAGAGAGAGCAGTTTAAGGGAACCAGTCCTGCAGGAAAGGGCAGTTGGGGTGGGACAAGTTGTGGGGGACCAGGCCTGCAGGGGAGGGCAGTTGGGAACCAGCAGTTCTGGATTATGAGAAGGATATCTGACCACCTGTTTAGGCCCGATCCCATGGTGCTCAGACATTCCTCTCGGGGTCCCAGATTGGAGAGGTTGCAGGCTGGGCTGATGGACAACCCCTCCACCCCCATGCATAAATTCGATGCACCGGGCCTCTAGTAAATAATAAAACCACAATATAGGGACTATGAATTTACTCCTACATATTATAGTAAAAGAACTCTTTTTTTTTAATTTTTAACTTTTCTAAATTAAGTTTTGTCTGACTCCAAGCCATGGTTAGTGAGGTTTTCTGTATTTCCTACTGCACCTTTGACTAAACTTGACTGCCTACATTCTGGTCTCCATTGCAGTATGGGCAATAATGATGACAATGAAAGGAATTGGTATAAGCCCTTCTGCACAAAGTCTTATCCAAAAGAGATTCCTGGCTTCTGCCTGCCAGAACTTGAAGCTTTCTGATCATGGTCCAGGTAGGTTCTTGGTATTCATGGAAGTTTTGCCACCTCACAGAGCAGTGTGTGGGAATAGATGCAAGTTACCACCATGCTGACACCTCCACCTTTCTTGTCCTTACCCTGGAGTCATCCATCCTCTAAGAAAAACTACCTCTAGAACCCATAAGAGTCCAACTTTTTAAATAAATATATTTTATTGATTTTTTTTTTTTTTACATAGAAGGAGGGACAGAGATAGAGAGTTTGGAAAGTCAATGGGAGAGAAACCTTGATCAGCTGCCTCCTGCACACCTCCTACTGGGAATGTTCCTGCAACCAAAGTACATGCCCTTGACCAGAATTAAACCTGGGACCTTTCAGTCTGCAGGACAATGCTCTATCCATTGAGCCAAACTGGTTAGAGCAAAAGTCCAAATTTTTAAAACAAAAACTGTTAATTACTCTCTGGAGTCAGAGAAACTCAGATATTAGGACACAGTCTTCCCAACTACTTCCAGGGTCCAAGTCTTGCAGACTACCTGTTGGTGCATATGTTTGCTGACTATACTAGAGCGGGGTGTGGTGACC
>PVJN01013441.1:0-48828 GCA_004026805.1 Lasiurus borealis
ATTAGTATATGCATTTGATGCCTTACTATGTCTGTGATTAAACTAAGTAACATTACTGTTGGTAACCCGAAATGGATTCAAGTTTTTATCTAATAGCAATGCATCTCATACAATTTTAGTTTTATTATTTTTACTTGTGCAATGGTAATAAAACCTGAGGAAATATATGGAAGTTATTTCAGGCATGAAGCAAGCATTTCATGAAGATTTTAAAAGAAGAACAACAAAAAATTACATTTCTAAGCCATGCATTTCAAAGCTGCCACTATATATTCTGAATTGTCTTGTAATTAATTCTTTCTGTTTCATATTATTCTGAGACTATTCATTTGGAGAAAATATGTAGAGCTCCTTGTCTGGCCTTTCTGAATCTATTTTTCACAGTTGCAAAGTACTGGTCAAACAAATTAAATTACTGTGGCAGTATGTAACTAATTTTATGTAAATTAAGGTGTTAATGTTCTGAATCACATTCCTGAAAATGGTCTGTTTTCTCTTGCAGCTTTTCTTCATTAATGATGCTATGAATAGTCAAATCGAAAAATTAATTCCTACAAGACTAAGGGGTAAATTGTCACCCTTTGACCCCTTGAAGAATTAGATCTAAATACAGTTTTATGGTCACTTCAGTCTACACTTGTCAGTAGCCCAACCAAATAAATCAACATTTTAAAATTAATGCAACTAGGGGTGAGATTATGTGAAATAAATTCCATCTTGTTTATAGAGAAGGGGATCTTTTAGAGCTAATGGTCAAATTGTGTGCCAAACTTGAACCTTTATGAGCAGGGTCTATGGTCCCAACTAAAGGTACCATCTCACTCCATCAAATATTCTTTTTTAAATTGATTTTAGAGAGGGAGGGGAGGGAAAGAGAGGGATAGAGAGATATAAACATCAATGAGAGAGAAATATCATCAGTCGGCTGCCTCTTGCACACCCTCTGACTAAAAATTCAACCTTGATCTCTTGTTCCTAAGTTGACAGTCACCACTGAGCTACACTGGCCAGGCTCCAACTTCTATTCTGTCTGAACTTTACAATGTCCACCTCAAAAATAACCCATATGAAATCATGGAATATCAGATGAATATTAAAGTTTTTAATTGGAAATGCTGGAGCAAAATTAAAATAAGAAAAGAGGAATAAATTCATCATCTATTGAAGTGCTTTGCAAAGCATGTAAACAAATCAAAGTGTTTTCTAATTACTTGGCAAACTCACATAATCCATTGATTGAATTAAAAATGTTTGGTAGAAGCAAACACTTAAATTATTTATCTGTTGGGATTTTTACAGAGAATAATAAGTGTGCATCCACTTCCTGAAATGCAGTGCATTCAGATACTGCAGCCCAGAGTTCTAGAAAGGTAATTGGATCATACCTATTGTCTCTGCCATGAATGGCAACTTGAGGGAGCCACAGTACTACCTTCCCAGGTACAAAGAGATAGTCTTTAATTTTTAAAAAATCTAGAGATTTTTTACATATATTTGCAAATTTATTTCTAACAATCTTCCTGTCATTTTTTTAGAACTTCTAACAGATAATCTATAGTTAATCCAAGCCTACCTAATCATTCCAATAGAATGAAAAACATTCTCTTATTTCCATTTATATTTTGATTCTTAAACCCATTTCTAAATGTACAAATTTTAAAAATGGAGTAGCAAACAGTATACTACCAATGTTAAGTAAACCTTTCAAGCACAAAATCCTGGGACTCCTTTAATCAGTTAATGAGTTCCAAGCTGCGACCTCACTCAAACATCAAGAGGCAAACTTCTTACACCCACTGACAAACAGATATCCATGTGTGTAACTGGCCAGATGAAAAGGTAGCAGAAGAAATAGAATGAGTTGGAAAATTACTGAAGGGAGAACAATAATAATGTCTATACATATGCTGAAGCAATAATTTCACCGACACAGCTCTGAGGGCAATTGAAATTAAAGAGAAAATAAACAAATGGGACTACATCAAAATAAAAAGCTTTTTTCACAGCAAAAGAAACCATCAACAAAACAAGAGAGCCCACACAAGGGAGGACATATTTGCCAAGGTTATCACCAATAAAGGCTTAGTCTCCAACATTTAGAGGGAACTCATACAACTTAACAAAAGGAAAATAAATAACCCAATAAAAAATGGGAACAGACTTAAATAGATACTTTTCAAAAGAGGACATAAGAAAGGCCAGGAGACATATGAAAACATGCTCAAAGTCACTAATCATCTGAGAGATGCAAATCAAAATGACAATGTGGTACCATCTCACATTGGCTATCATCAACAAATCAAGTGCTGGCAAGGATGTGGAGAAACCCGTGTACTGCTTGCTGGTGGAAATGTAGACTGGTGCAGCCACTGTGGAGAACAGTATGGAGTTTTCTCAAAAAAATAAAAATGGAACTGCCATTTGACCCAGTGATCCCACTTCTAGGTCCATATTGCAAAAAACTAGAAACACCAATCAGAAAGGATATATGCACCTCTATGGTCATAGCAGCACAATTCACCATCTATACGACTTGGAAACAGCCTAAGTGCCCATCAGCAGATGAGTGTATTAAAAAAACTGTGGTACATTTACACAATGGAATACTATGCTACCGTAAAAAAGAAAGATCTCTTACCATTTGCAACAGTATGGATGGAACTAGAGAAAATTATGCTAAGCAAAATAAGCTAGTCAGAGAAAGATAAATATCACATGATCTCACTCATTTGTGGAATATAATGAACAACATAAACTGATGAACAAAAACAGACCCGCAGAGGGAGAGACAAAATGGCAGCAGAACAGACAGACATGACCTGAGCCTTGTCTCAGAGCAGATAGAAAGAACAGCTGAAATGAATAACATCCAACACAAATTGGGGAAGGAGACTCAGCAGGAGCTAGAGAGCTAGCCATATTAACCAGACACCTGGAGAGGAAATTCCATCCACAGATGGGTCAATAACACCTCAGAGACAGCTACAGAGGCAGGAAGAAGGTGGCAGTGAGGGAGAGAGTCTATCCCTGCCAGGCTTCTGATACCTCAGCTGTGGTCCCACTGTCAACAAGTATCCAGCTATCCTGAGTGTAGGCTCCTGTGAGTTCTGAAGCAAGCTCCCCTCTGACCAGCCCAATGCTTTAGCCCAGGGCACTGCAACCATATGAGCAGCAGACATGTGAGCAGCCCACTCCTGTCCAAAGAGCAGCAGCTGTATAATTGGCCCACTCCCCTGTCCAAGGAACAGCCTGCCCTGTCTGAGGAACAACATCAGCATGTAGCCAACCCTGATCCATAGAGCAGCAGCCATATGATCAGTCCGCCCCTGTCTGAGGAGCAGCAGCAACATGAACAACCTGCCCCACCACCCCATCCAAGAAATAGCAGCTGTGTGAGCAACCATCCAGAGGAGACACCACTGCTGTGAACAGCACTCACCAGAGGAGCCACTGCCAACTGAGGAGCAGCCACTTCAGCAACTGCCTGAGGAGCAACCACAGCCCAAGGAGCCACTGCCACCCAAGGAGCAGTCCCTGTATGACTCTACATCTAGATCAATTGGTGAGACCAAAAATGGGGAGACAAAGAAACCCCCAAAGAAAAGGAAGAATTGCCAGAAAAACAGCTAAGCAAAACAGAGGCAAGCAACATGTTAGAAAAAGAATTCAGAATAAAAGTCTTATAGTTCATAAACTGGATGGAGGGAAAAAAATCAGCAACTTATGTAAGAATCAAGAAGAAATGGATGAAAAAAATCAATAAGTTATGTAAGAATCAAGAAGAAATAAAGAATGATATAGCTGTAATAAAAGCACCATGGAAAGTTTCAACAGTAGACTAGGAAAAGAAGAGGACCAAATTAGTGAATTAGAAGACTGGGAAGCAAAAAATATTCAAACTAAACTTCAATTGTAGAAAAAAATTAAAAGACAGGAGGAGAACCTAAGGGAGCTATAGGACAACATGAAATGAAGCAACATACGAATAATAGGGGTGCCAGAACAACATGAAGAGGAAGAAAACCTATTTGAAGAAATAATGTCAGAAAACTTCCTTGATGTGGGGAAGAAAAAAGGAACACAAGCTCAGAGAGTCCCAAACAAATTGAACCAAAAAAAGACCCATACTAACACATCATAATTATGATGGCAAATGTTCAGGATAAAGAAAGAATCCTAAAGGCTGCAAAAGAGAGACAGAAAGTTACATGCAAGGGAGCTCCCATTAAATTATCAAATGATTTCTCAACAGCAAAATATCAGGCCAGAAAAGAATGGAAGAAAATTTACAAAGTGATGCAAAGCAAGGGACTGAATCCAATTATACTCCATCCAGCAAAGCTATCATTCAAAATTGAAGGGGAAATAGGGAACTTCACTGACAAAACACACACACACACACACAAAAAAAAAAAAACTAAGGGAATTCATCACTACCAAGCTGGCAATGCAATAAATGCTAAAGCGACTGGTGTAAAAAGAAGAAATAAAAAAATAAAGAAAGAACGAATGCACAAAAAATTACCATTCAATAATAACTATAAACATAAACGGACTAAATGCTCCAATCAAAAAACATTGAGTGAGTGAATGAATTAAAAAAAAACATGACACATATATATGCTGTTTACAAGAAATCCACCTTAGAACAAGGGACTCACACAGACTGAAAGTGGAGGGATGGAAAAATATCTTTCAGGCAAATGGAAATAAAAAAAAAAGAACTGGGGTAGCAATACTTATATCTGACAAAATAGACCTCAAAGTGAAGGCCATAACAAGAGATATGGAAAGCCATTTCATAATACTAAAGGGATTGATACAACAAGAGGATATAACCCTGATAAACATATATGCACCCAAAGCAGAAGTACCCAATACATCAAAAAAAAAGGGGGGGGGAGATCAACAGCAATACAATAAATACAATAATAGTAGGTACTTGAATACACCATTGATATCCCTGGATAAATCCTCTAGACAAAAAATCAGCAAATAAATAGAAATCCTAAATGACTCATTAGATTAGATGGACTTAATTGACATCTTAAGAACATTTCACTCTGAAGCCACAGAATATATGTTCTTCTCAAGTGCATATGGGACATTTTCAAAATAGACCACATATTGGGTCACAAGCAAAGTCTCCCCAAATTCAAGAAGATTGAAATTATATCAAGCATTTTCTCAGAAAACAATGGCATAATATTAGAAATAAACTACAATAAAAATAGCCTGAAAAACTGACTTGGAAGCTGAATAGCATGCTATTAAACAGTGACTGGGTTACCAAAGAGGTCAAAAAAGAAATTAAAGATATCCTGGAAACTAATGACATTAAAAACACAACAATCCAAAATCTATGGGACGCAATGAATACAGTCCCGAGAAGGAAGTTTATAGCACTTCAACCTACCTCGAAACATAAGCAAAAATGGTAATAAATCATCTAACTCTACAGCTTAAAGAATTAGAAAGAGAGCAACAAGAAAAGCTCAGAGTGAGTAGAAAGAAGGAGATAATAAAGATCAGAGCAGAAATAAATGACATAGAGAGCAAAAGAAAAATATAAAAGATCAGTGAAATCAAGAACTGGTTCTTTGAAAGGATAAACAAGGTAGATGAACCTCTAGACAGACTCATCAAGAAGCAAAGAGAAAGGACCCAAACAAAATCAGAAATAAAAGAGGCAAAATAACAATAGACCCCACAGAAATACAAAGGATTGTTAAAAAATACTATGAACAACTCTATTACAACAAACTGGACAACCTGGAGGAAATGAACATATTCCTAAAAAAATAGAACTTTCCAAAATTAAATCATGAAGATTCTAAACATCTCAATAAGCCAATAACTATGGAAGAAATTGAAGCAGTCACCAAAAAGCTTCCAGCAAACAAAAGCCTAGGGCCAGACGGCTTCACAGGGGACTTTTACCAACATTTAAGGAAGAACTAAAACCTATCCTCCTCAGACTATTCCCAAAAATTCAAGAGGAAGAAACACTTCCAAGCTCATTCTATGAAGCTAGCATCACCCTACCTAAACCAGATAAAGATAACACAATGAAAGAGAATTATAGGACAATATCCCTCATAAATATAGATGCCAAAATCCTTAACAAAATTCTAGCAAATGGGATCCAGCAGTACATCAGAAAAATCATACAACATGACCAAGTAGGATTTATCCCAGGGTTGCAAGGATAGTACAATATCTGCAAATCAATAAATGTGATACATCACACAAACAAATTGAGAGATAAAAATCACATAGTCATACCAATTGATGCAGAAAAAGCATTTGACAAAATCCAACACCCTTTCTTGATAAAAACTCTCAACAAAGTGGGAATAAAAGGATTATACATCAACATAATAAAAGCCATATATGACAAACTCACAGCTAACATCACACTCAATGGGCAAAAACTAAAACCGTTTCCCCTAAGAACAGGAACAAGACAGGAATGCCCACTTTCACCACACCTGCTCAACGTTGTACTAAAAGTACTAGCCATTGCAATCAGACAAGAAGAAGAAATAGAAGACATCCAAATTGGAAAATAAGTAAAACTGTCCTTATTCTCACATGACATGACACTGTACATAGAAAACACTAAAGATTCCACCAAAAAATCATTAAGCTTTATAAAAGAATTCAGCAATGTAACAGGATACAAAATTAATGCCAAGAAATCTATGGTATTTCTATACACCAATAGTGAACTTACAGAAGGAAAGACTAAAAAGCAATCCAATTTACCATCACACCAAAGAAATTAAGATAACTGAGAATAAACTTAACTAAAGAGGTAAAAGACCTATATGTGGAAAATTATAGGAAACTGAAAAAAGAGATAGAGGAAGGCATAAATGGATGGAAGAATATACCTTGTTCATGGATTAGTAGAATCAACATCATCAAAATGTCCATAGTACCCAAAGCAAAGATTCAGTGCACTCCCCATTAAAATACCAGCAGCATAAATCATAGACCTAGAACAAACTTCCAAAAATTCATCTGGAATAAAAAAAGGCCCAAATAGCTGCTGCAATTCTGAGAAAGAAGAACAAAGTAAGTGGGATCTCAATACCAGATTTGAAGCTATATTACAAAGTTGCTATTCTCAAAACAGCCTGTTACTGGCAGAAGAACAGACATATAGATCAATGGAATAGAATAGAGAACCCAGAAATCAACCCAAGCCACTATGTTCAATTAATATTTGACAAAGAGACATGAACATACAATGGAGTCAAGACAGTCTCTTTAATAATAAATGGTGGTGGGAAAATTGGACAGAACATGCAAAAAAAATGAAACTAGACCACCAACTTACACCATACACAAAAATAAACTCAAAATGGATATAGGACTAAACACAAGATGAGAAACCATACAAATACTAGAAGAATCCACAGGCAGAAAAATCTCAGACATATGCGAAAGCAATTTCTTCACTGATACTGTTCCTAAGGTGATGGAAATGAAAGATAAAATAAACAAATGAGACTACATCAAAATAAAAAGCTTTTTCACAGCAAAAGAAACCATCAACAAAACAAGAAAGCCCACTGCATGGGAGAACATATTTGCCAAGGTTATCACTAATAAGGGTTTAATCTCCAACATGTACAGGGAACCCATACAACTCAACGAAAGGAAGATAAACAACCCAATTAAAAAATGGGCAACAGATCTAAATAGATACTTTCAGAAAGAAGACAGAGGAAAGCCAAGAGGCATATGAAAACATGCTCAAAGTCACTAATCATCTGAGAGATGCAAATCAAAATGACAATGAGGTAGCATCTCAAAATTGCTATCATCAACAAATGGAAAGTGCTGGTGAGGATGTGGAGAAAATGGAAACTTTGTGCACTGCTGGTGGGAATGCAGATTGGTGCAGCCACTGTGGAACTAAACATGGAGCTCCCATTTGAACCAGTAATTCCACTTCTAGGAATATATATGCTAAGAAACTGGAAACACCAATTAGAAAGGACATATGCACCCCTATGTTCATAGCAGCACAATTTACAATAGCTAAGATTTGGAAACAACCTAAATGCCCAACAGCAGATGAGTGGATTATAAAACTATGGTACATCTACACAATGAAATAGTATGCTGTGGTAATAAAGAAATTCTTACTGGAGAGCATTATGCCAAGTGAAATTAGCCAGGCAGAGAAAAATAAATATCACTTATTTATGGAATATAATGAACAACATAAACTGATAAAAATAGATCTAGAAACAGAGAAACATCGATCAGACCATTTAACCTCAGTAGGAAGGTAGGGGAGGGTGAGGTAAGGGGGAGAGAACAACCAAAGGACCTGTATGCATGCATATAAGCCTAACCAATGGACACAGACTATAGGAGGATGAGGGCGTGAGGGGAGATAAAAGGGTAAAGGGGGAATAGGGACACATATGTAACACTGTAATCAATTAAAAAAAATTAAAAACAGATCCAGAGCCAGAGAAGCATATCAGACTATCAAACCTCAGAGGGAAGGTAGAGGAGGAGAGGGTGGTGGAGAGAGATAAACCAAAAGACCTGTATGCATGCATATAAGCTTTACGAATGGACACAGACACCAGAGGGGTGAGGGCATGAGGAGTGGGGGGAAGGCATTGGGGAGATAAGACCAGGTATGTAATACCTTCATCAAGAAAGAAAAAAATCAATGGGAAAAATAAAAGTAATAAAAAATAAAATGCGTTTATTAAAAAAATATCCTCAGGTGAGTAAAATAAAAAACTAGATTATTCCTTCTGCAAAAAATAAAAATAAATAATAGTAATGCCTACAAAACAGTTCCATCTGGTGGTATTATGTTTAATACAATGTGCAGAGCAGGATCCTGCCTGTCTCCTGAGTTCAGAGAAGACCCAATTTGAGGAAAGGTGTAAAAGAAGCCAGCAGCCCTGTTTTGGAGGGAACATAGAGTAATGCCTTTGAGAGAAGAAAGCATGGGAGCTGTCAGAATTTTAAAAAGAGAATTATGTAGAATCAAGGTTGTATTATTATTTTTCAGCTGAGTTACCTCATACCTATTTAATAACCTTTGAGCATCAGACTATGTTATTCCGAACACTCAGTTAAATTTTTAAAAATAATTAACATTCTCCAAATGAAATAAATCACAGTGACTTTTCCAACTTTATTGCTTTATTATCAAATTCCTGGAATTTTTTCAAAGCCAGCTGCCTTGAGGCTGGAGGGACATCAGAGGAACCTGCCCACAGAGCTACGTGAAGAGGCAGTCTTTGCTCACAGAGCAGGCCTGGGTTCTGACTGTAAGTCTCCCAGCACTTTTCGCACAGTAAGTGTAACATCTTCTGAGACAGGCTCATTGAAGACTCCTTCTTTCTTTGAATATACTTAGTTCTCATAAAATCAATAATGCCTATCCAGCACTCAGTATTAATAATACTCTGTGCTATCATAACAACTTTTTTTCTTCATACTGCCTTCAAAACACATTAATTCATCCTCTGGCTCCTAGAGAGCAGGTAGGATCACACCATATCTTTAGATGCCCCAGATTACCTAGCATAGTACCTTGATTAGAAATATCTTTTTCCAGTAGAAAAAACTTTGGACACAAAATCTGAAGAGATCATATTAAGCCATACTGGTATAACTTTGGGCAAGTCATGTAACCTCCAGGAGCTTGCTTACCCATCTGGCAGCTTTGAGAAATTAAATGAAAAATAAATATGCATGCAGTTTTTATTATTAGTTAATTTAATTTATTCATCTATTAGAAAAGTGTGATGTTCCTAAGGTGTGCCAGCCATGTGCTAAGTGCTGGGGATACATCTTCAAAAAGTGTTGGTCCCTCTTTCCAAGGAACTCACGATCCAGCAGAGTAAACAGACATTGTCCAGGTACTAACACGCACGATGATGGTTATGAAAGGAAAGACCACAACACGTAAGCCCAGCATATGCAGTCAGAGAACAGACTTCATAAAGTGAAAGGCAGCTTATGGCAGCTACTCAAATACATGCGAACAAATAAGTGATAAGGCGAGGTCAAGAAAAAGACATGTTACTTTTTCTGAGGTCAAGAAAAAAGAACCATGAAGAAAAGCCATAAAGTTCAATTATTTGCCTGGTTTTTGTCCAATAGGTTATAGCTCCATAACATTTGACAAACTGCTGGATGGAAATAAAGGAGGAGATACTGTTTTTAATGCAGCTCATTGGTGACATGTACTTTCAAAGCAGACGATTAATCACAGTATATTGGAGCACCGGTGTAAGGTTCAGGATCAGTGCCCTTGGATTGCCTTTGTAGTGAAACACTCTTCTAACTAGGTCTATTTAGTACTTCATTTAAAGGAAGCACTCCACTTGAAATGAAGACCTAATTTATCCTGAAAACTTCATTGTAATATACGTTGTAGCCAAGTCAAAATACATTAATTGAGCAAAATATCAGAGCAGCTTAATACAAGTTTTGAGGTAAAAAAGAAAAGAGGAATCAGGGATCATTGAGCCTGTCCTATGCTCCAGGCACTGTGTGCATATGCTTTCACATTTATTACTTGGCTTAATCTTGTTCAACATGTTGTGAATTTCTCAGCCAACTGATCAAGGTTAACATCAACAGTGATAAGTCATGTTGATATTATGTACCCTTGAAATGATGTGCTGAGAATGGCACTTTACCCATGCTGTCTTCTTTCTAAAACACCATAATCATGAGAAAAACATCAGACAAATTTTAATAGAGGGCTATACTAAGAAATATCTTACTAGTTCATCTCAAAACTGTCAAGGTCATAAGAAAAGGAAAGTCTGAGAAACTCATTGTCAAAGAAGGCTAAAGAGATATGAAGGCTAGACGTATTATGGTGTCTTGGATGAGATCCCAGAAAAGAAATAGGACATTAGATTAAAACTAAAGAAATCTGAATGAAGTACAGCGCCTAGTAAATAATGTATCAGTATTGGTTCATTAATTATAACAAACATATCATACTAATGCAAAATGCTAATACTAGGGGAAATTGGGTTCTGGATATTTGGGAACTTTCTGTACTGTCTTTGTGATTTCTCTGTAAATCTAAAACTGTTATAAAAAATAAAAGTTTATTTTTTAAAATGTTTGTAGGTTTCATTAACATCATTTTATAAATGAGGGAAATTTAAATAATAAAATTACATAGCCAGTAAGCTATTAATTTGAACACACATTTGCTTAAATCTAAATCTCAGACCCTAATCAAGGAATCTGACTTGGGGTCAAGGAAATATCATTTATAACACCTTTCATTCATGTTTTATTATTTTCAAATTTCTAACACATTAAAACATCCTATATAATAAAAGGCTACTAATACAAATTGTCCCCTTGACCAGGAATTCCACCAGCAGGCAGGCAGAACAACCAGCCATGTCCCCTCACCCTGGCCAGGCTGGCCGGACCACACCCATGCACAAATTCATGCACCGGGAATATATATATATATATATATATATATATATATATATATATATATATATATATATATATATACTGAGTGGCCAGATTATTATGTATTCAGAAATCATAATAATCTGGCCACTCAGTGTATATTTTGAAATATAATCCTATATAATGAAAGCCTAATATGGAAATTGTCCCCTTGACCAGGAGTTCAACCACTCGTTATGACATATGCAGACCAGCAGGGATCAGCGTGAAACATGGCGGGTGTTGGTGATGTGGCATTGGCAACGGGTGGCAGTGGAGGTACTGCTGGCCCCAGTGGGCCCCAAAGAGAGCAGGACCATGGTAGGATGGTGGAGCAGGTAAGCGGGTAATACCCAGCTTCCAAGCACTGAGGGAGCTGGGTGGGGCCTGATCATGAGGCAAATTGCTCTGCAGACCAACCAGCAGTGGTGGTGGGGGTTGCAGCCACCACTGGCTCCCAGGCACTGAGGGAGCTGGGCGGGGGCCTGATGACTCATGTGGAGGGGGGAATGCGGGGATCTAGGGGCCCAGGTGCTGCCAAGGGCCCAGAAGTCAGCTGGGACCTGCCCTTTCATGCCAGAAAGTCACGCTTCAATCACTGGCCAGGTCTCCAGACCACACCCATGCACAAATTTTGTGCATCAGGCCTCTAGTTATAAAATAATTGCTACAGCTGGTTAGCTACAGGCATCTCTCTATTCAAGGGATGATGGCATGTATTAATTTAGAGTGGATGGTCAGGAAAGTCATCCATGGGGAGGTGACATTGAAGTTGAGCCCAAAAGAATGAGAAGCAGCTAACTATACAAAACAAAAAGAAATGGCCTTCCAGGAATAGGAAACAGAAAGTTCAAACCCTGTGGCAAAAAAATAGCTGGGCGTGTTTTAGGCACTCTTAGAAAGGTGAGCATGCCTAGAAACAAGCGAGGTAGGGAAGAATGGCATGATATTTGATTGGAGTGGCAAATAGAGGCCAGATGAAGGGAGGTTTACTCAAATTTTCAGGAAAGTCTCCTTTATATCCAGTTCAAAACTACATCCCTGTGATGTGAGGCCATGTGACTTGCTCTAACTGACAACCTGAACACAAGGGTATGAATCATTCCTGAGGTGGAAGCTTTAAGGGCAAGTGCATGTCTGTCATATGCTCTCTTCCCTCTGCTGCAGTATGACTTTCAATGTTCTACATGGTTACTGCCCCTGAGCCTGGGTCCAATGACCACAAGAAACACCCTCAATTAACCCCTAATAGACACACAGCATAAATAAGAAGTAAACTTTTGTTACTTGAAGCCACAGGGTGGAGGGTGGAGGTAGGTTACTGGCTATTTCCTTGAAATAAAACTTCTACCTATGATAATAAATGTTATGTTTTAAGCTGATGTTTAAACAGACTGCACTCACTCACATATCCTCAAACACAGAATGCACAGGTGCACACTCGCACAAGAGACATAGCTAAAGAAATACATGATTTTAAAGTTCTTATTAGTTCCTGGAAACTATCTTTTCCTCCAATTAACACAGCAAGCCAGAGGGATTCACCCATTCACCAAGTTCCCATTACTTTATGTTGATTGTTGCCAAATAACATATACATACCTCATTCTCTCATTGTTTCAGAACCATATGTTCAATCAATGAAAATTCACCCTATGCATATAGCAACTATTCATTCATTAGCTCATTCACTCAGTCACTTCCCAAAGAACCTAAATATCATGAAATGTCCTCAAGATAAATTTAAACATCATCATAGTGAAGTGAGTGATGTTCTAGGCCCAGGACTGTGCCATGGATGACCTACTAGGCCAGACGGGCATTTCAGCAGGCGACACATGAGGAGGAGTGTGCAAACATGAAAGTAGAAGATGCAGTCCAGAATCAGTGGCCAGATGGCAAAGAAGTTAGATGTTAAGATGCCTAAAAACTCTTAGAAAGCAAAGATCCACTCCAGACAGTTTTACAACTAAAATCTTTCTACCTCTTCAAGGCAGATATTATGTTTTATATTTTAGACTGACAGGTACCTGTTTGCTTATTTAATAATTCTAAATTTTAGGGCATGTGTACCTTCTTCACAAAAATGCCTGCTCATTTGGAAACATCAGCTGTACCAAAATATATTGGTACTATCTATGAAATTGAGTTTAGTCAAAATGTGGCTAAGAGTTCATGCCCATACTTGAATAAGTCTGGGGAAATGGTAATTTTGTCAACATTTTATTTTTTAATTGTGATGGTGAGTAATGAATTGTCAACCCTGGAAACTTTATAGTAGCTAAAGGGCCATCAATATTGCCAGATGCAAAGTTAAACCAACTTTCACAGATGAGAGATGCCTTTAGAATGGCTGTGATGAAATGTATTTCACCAGATGAATTTCTGTGATATGATTGCAAAATGAACCTTTCTCTCTCTTTTTAAACAGGCAAAGGAAGGGGCAGTCAGTCTGAGATTTACACCTGATTTGTGTAATAGTAATCTTTGAAATTAAGAAGTGTATCCTTGCATTTCATTAAATTCTGGCTAATGAGATAACTGTCTTCCCAAGGAGGGAATGATAAAGTACTCAGGCCATAAAGCATAAATTAATACTGCAAGGTTAAACACTGGAACTAACTCATGTTTCAACAAAAGCCCCTACCAGCAGTTAAATTAACTGACATAAATACCATAAAATCTGTCTTTATTTTAGTTTCAGATGATGCTTTCTTTTACACCCCTGCTTTCAGTTTGTATAACTCATTTTTGCACATTATTGCATGCACCATTTGCCATTTAAAGAATCAGCTACAATGGGGAAAAGATTGAAGGAATAAAATACTCAGAAAGGGAAAAGAAACTGGTGGGTGTAGGGGATATCATATTAAAGATTGTTGGTGCCATTGAAAAATACAATAGACAACAGTAGTTCAAAGAAACAGTTAATTATGAGACAACCAACCCAAAGAAATCTACTTTTTAAGCTTTTGATAGACATTTTGAAGGGGAAAAAAAGCTAAAGAAAACCTGTGGTGATAATAGGTTTGATATATATTCTGGCAAAAATTATATCACATTAATGAGGTGGCTTAAAGGGCTCATGCATTTTGTAGGAGGCATTTCAATGTATTAGTATAATTAGCAGTGATGAGAAAACTGTTTGGAACTGAATTACCTCTCACGAGTTCATTTGAGCTATATGAAATTACACCATGCAAGAAGGAAAATTATGGAGCCATCCAGAGAGAGTTCATGCCTGATTTGATCATAGCCACTAATTGGATGATCATTTTCGTAAAGCTTTTTCAATGGTTGACAGTTTCTGCCTCTCATTTTTTTTAATGGACTAGTTCTTTATTTCTCTTACTAAGCAACCAAACATAGGTTTGTTAGAGATTTGGGTGTTTCTACAGAGACCTTACAGGTGTAATTGTCACAATCTGAGCAACCTTTGTCCCTAATTAGCTGCTTTTGGGGAACCCCTAATGAGAGTTGCTGTTCTTGTTAACAATCTTAGAGAATACCTGATGAGTGAAGCTCTCCAAGCCTGATGTATGTCAGCAGCCACCATATGACAGCAATTTAATGAAGTTAAAATCTGACCCGATTGGGATGGATAGAGGAGCATTTGTGTTGTAATGCTTTTGATTTCTCTCTCTCTCTCTTTCTCTCTCTCTCTCTCTCTCTCTCTCCCTCCCTCCCTCCCTCCCTCCCTCCCTCCCTCCCTCCCAATACCAACTGAGTGCTCTGGTGAAGGACAACAGAAAAGTGAAGGGTAGAGGGTAGAGAGAGGAAGCTTTATTAATGGCTCTATTCATAAGACAGATAACCAGTAAGCCAATATCAGAGGTAAATTGAAATCATGGCATTAGATTTATTTATAGAAGTTGCTCCATGTCACTGCCTAACACAACAAAGTCTTACTGTTTACAGGATAACAGCATATTATATTTGTTTTCTGCATAACTTTTTATTTGTCTTCTCCATACCTCTTAACTTGGACTTTTATGTTCATTATAATCAGACAAGATTTTCAAATGAGATTCAATCATGTAGAGTTAACTAGGTTTTTTTAAATAGTTTTTTAAGTAACATGCATAGCCTAATATGTCAGAGAATAAAATATATAAAAACATGCCACCTGAGGAGAATCCAAGATGGGGGCATAGGTAAACACCTACACTCCTGCCTCGCACAACAATTTCAAAACTACAACTAAAAGACAGAACAGACATCATCCAGAACCACAGGAAAGTTGGCTGAGTGGAAATTCTACAACTAGAGGGAAAGGGACGGGCTCACGGAGACCCAGAGGAGCTGCAAAAAGCTGAGGTACAGAGACGTGCGCATGGAGAGAGCGGGTGCCGGAGTACGTGGCTGGCTTTCTCTGGCGGAAGGGAAACAGAGATTCTCAAAGGCATTGAACCCCTTATCCTACAATACTAAACCCCAGATCCAGCAGAAACTCATTTGGGGGGATTTGGGACTGTGAAAAGGGAGAGGTGCATGAAAATTTAGGGGAGCCGCAAAAGATCAGAGTTCAGGTGGCGTGCATGGCGCTGCACACACAGGACAGACTGCTGATTGTGCCACTGGCTTTCGCGAGTGGACGGGAGACAGGCCCTACCAACTGTGCCACTTCTGACTCCACTAAGCCCCTGTTTTGGGTGAAACCCTGGGGACCTAGACTCATGTGGTCCTGGAGCACAGGGAGCCGGAAAGGCAGCTGTCTAGAGGCACTGTGTGCACGCACAAGGACCACTCCAGTGATTACCCAGTCACATGAGACTCAGGGGCCATGGTGTGCGGGGCTGACTGGAAGGCAAGGGGGTTCCTTAAGCCTTGAGACTCCACCCATCCCAAGCTCAACAGAGAGGCTTCTCCGGTTTTGCAAGTCTGGTATCATAAGGCTGAATCCAACCCAGAAGTTCTGCAGGCATAGTGAAAATGCCAAGACAAGGGAAAGGATCACAAACAAAAAAAATGGAGGAAAACAAATGACTGGGTATAGAGTTCAAAATCACGCTTACAAATTTTTTTAAGAATATCCTAAAAAAGTTGGATAAAGTTAGCGAGAGCCAAGAGGAGGTGAAAAAGGACCAACTAGAAATTAAACATACACTGACTGAAATAAAAAATATTATACAGAGTCCTAACAGCAGACTAGAGAAGGGCAAGAATCAAGTCAAAAATTTGAAATATAAAGAATCAGAAAACACTCAACTGGAAAAGCAAGAAGAGAAAAGAATCCAAAAATGTGAATATAATGTAAGGAGCCTCTGGGACAGCTTTAAGTGTACCAACATCAGAATTGTGGGAGTACCAGAAGAAGAGAGAGAGCAAGATATTGAAAAGCTATTAAAAGAAATAATGACTGAAAACTTCCCACATCTGGTAAAAGAAATATGCTTACAAGTCCAGGAAGCACACAGAACCCCATATAAAAGGAATCCAAAGAGGACTACACCAAGACACATCATCATTAAAATACCAAGAGCAAAAGACAAAGAGAGAATATTAAAAGCAGCAAGAGAAAAACAGTTCATTACCTACAAGGGAGCACCCATACGACTGTCAGCTGATTTCTCAACAGAAACAATGCAGGCCAGATGGGAGTGGCAAGAAATATTCAACGTGAAGAAGAGCAAGAACCTACAACCAAGAATAATCTATCCAGCAAAGCTATCATTCAGAATTGAAGGGTAGATAAAGAGCTTCACTGATAAGAAAAAGCTAAAGGAGTTCATCAACTCCAAACCAGTATTATATGAAATGCTGAAAGGTACTCTTTTAGAAGAGGAAGAAGAAAAAGGTAAAAAATAAAAAATTATGAACAACAAATACATATCTATCAACAAGTGAATCTAAAAATTAAGTGAATTAAAAATTTGATCAACAGAATAAACTGGTGAATATAATAGAATTAGGAGCACAGAAAGGGAGTGGACTGATAATACTCAGGGGGAAAGGAGTGAGGGGTGTACAGGGAGAGACTGGACAAAAATCATACACCTATGGATGAGTTCAATGGGAGGGAGGTAAGGGCAGAGGGAAGGGTGGGAGCTGGGTGGAGGGGAACTATGGAGGGGAATAAAAGGAAACAAATGTAATAATCTGAATAATAAAGATATAATTTTTAAAAAATGCCACCTTTTGTTGCTAAAAAGAAAGATATACATTAGATTAATGATTTTATCTGATTGGAAATTCTATTATTAGAACAAGCCATCTGAGAGACAAAATAATATTGTTTTTGTGTGTGTGTGCGTGTGGTTGTGTGTGTGCACATACATGCACATGTTCAAGTTCTAAATTATTCTTTTTTCTCATAGACAAATATTGCAAGTACTATGGTTTCTATTTGAAAAAGTTTTGCCCTATCTTCAACTAATAGATGCCATAGGATGCTTATTTATAAATACTGCTTTTGGCTGTATTTGCTATATATATATTAAAACTACAAATCAGAAAGTGAAATACTAATGATCTCAAAGTTTTAATGAGTCTTCTGGCTCTCCCTTGGCTATTCTATCCCTCCAATTTGCTTAGGTATACAGAGAAGTTGCCAAATTTAGCCACTTAGAAGTGAAAACCAAGTATCTTTTCATGAGGAACAGAATATGTTATAAATGCATTTGTTACGTTGAGGAAACGATTTCAAGGCATCTGAAATTGAAATTTCAAGGAATCAGAACTTACTGATATTGTTATTCTTAGATAAGTTATTTCAGAAAGCAATTATGTTCCTTAGTAATAAATGGATTCCATTTTAACCCTTTTTTTCCCCCAATGCTAGAAAGGGTGAGATTGGTGAACAAATTGGTAGGATTAGATACAAGTCATATTTGCCATCTGCACCCTGTTCCATCAGTGATGTGGATTTGTCCAAAAACAAAAATTTTAAATAGCCAACACAATTCTGAATAACAAATGCAAAGGATATTTTTTAAATTTCTCATTCTAATAGTTTTCCTGAGCTATTTTGTTGTTGTTGTTGCTGGCTTTCTGGAGAGTCTCCTTTCTTAAGCTTCTTACTGTACCAATTTCCCCATGAATATCTAATCTACACGTTGGCTTAGTTTTCATTTTTGACCAATTTCTTTCTTGAACTGGAATTAGGTTACCTCAGGGTTTCCTGTGCTGTTTCCTCTGTCATATTTCCTGTCTTCTTTGTTGTATTAGTGTTGATTTTCTAAAGGCTTGCTCTCATATTTGAGTGGTAGTTCAGCTAGGTATATAATTCTAGGTATAAAAGAAATTTCAACACAATGCTGAATTATCTTCTGCAATTTAATTTGCTGATAAGATGTCTGGTGCTAATTTAATTCTTATTCCTTTATAAATTACTGCTTCCCCCTCTGACAAGAGTATAAGGATACCTACTATGTTGCCTTAGCCTTTATGTATTTCAGAATGTCTTTCTGTTACCCTTACATATTGAAAGAAAACCTGGCTGGGTAAAATCCTTGGGATAAAACATTAATGACTCAAATCTGCAGGTCCACTTTGCAGAATAGAAATCTAACACTAAACAGACTTGTATTATTTGGTATGGAATTTATTTATTCTTCCTATGCACTTACAAAATTACTTTTTCTTTTATCTTAGTGTTCAAATATTTTTAGGAAAATATAGTTAGATGTAGAGATTGTTACATTGGTTATTTCTGAGACAGATGAGTTGCTTTTATATGACTATAAAAGTAATATACTTAAATAAATTAAACAATAGAAATTTTTTTCTTCAATAATATCTTTGATTATTGTTGCTATTCTGATTGTTATGCTTCCTTTTTATGAATACCTGAGCACTAAATTTCTCTTGGCTTATCTCTAAAGTGCATTATTTTCATCCTATTCCATACATCTCTTTGTTCGTCTACATTTTGAAAGATAATCTCAGAGTTTTTGTTTGTTTCACATTGCTTAGTTGAGCTTCTATATAAATAATTCTAATTGTGTTTTACCAACTCTAGAACAGATTTAAATTTTCTATTATTTTTTTAGTCTATCTAGGTCTTTTTACTCTTCTATTATCTCCGTATATCAGCCTCTTCTCCACTTACTAATTGATGTGCTTGTTTCATAAGGACCAATTATTTCATTGGGACCAATAATTATTCTTCAGTCATATTAAAAATGTAGACATTATGCATATATTCTTTGATTTCCGGAAAATTAACATTTTCAGTCTTCAGTCATTTCTCTTCTTCATTGTTCTTTTCAAAGTCCCTAAGATAAAGTTTTTATCCAGTCAATTGGAAACCACCTCAACTTATCACCACTAAATATAAAAATATAATCTCTTGGTTCCCATTCATTTTACATTGCTACTATTAATTTTATAAAGTGTCCATTCTCTTCAATGAAGTGAAAGTCTCCACTTGTGCTCCATATCCCATCTCTTCTGGGTTTCTCAAAAACTTGCTTCCTCTCTCTATTATACCCCCAAAACATCTCCTACCTAGTTTAAAAAGTACAAATTGCAGTTTCAAAATAGTCACAGAGGTGTAAATACAGCATAGGGAAAATAGTTAATAATATCGTAACAACTAAGAATGGTGCCACTTGGGCACTGGAAATATCAAGAGAAACACTTTGTAAAGTACATGATTATTTACCACCTGTGCTGTGCATTGAAACTAACACAAAGTAATATTGGATATATACCTGTTCTTAAAAAATAAAATGAAAATGAAATCCCCTACCTAGGGACAACATATCTCACATATTAATGTTTCTCTTTTATCTTCACAGACTTCTTAGAAGCATCGTCTATTTTCCCGGTCTACATTTCCTCAGCTACCATTTGGTTCTTAGTCTGCCATAGGCTGGCTTCTGCCACATAATTTTACTAAAATTGTTTTCATTCACGAGAGTAGCAATCTTCCTGTTTTTAATTTCAATGGATATTGTTCACTCCATATCTCATCTAACTTCTCAACAGAATTTGAAATATGGTTGACTACTCTCTCCTTGAAACATGTTTTCTCTGTGCCGGATAATTTTCTGCCTATATTTTTCATCCATCTATCTATTTAGGTCTGTGATATTTACATTATTGATTTTTATAAGCTTTGCATATTAAGGGTATTAGCATTTTGTCTGTGACAAGAGGCATTTTAGAAAAGAGATATAGCAGATCACTTAAAACAATATAATATGGGCATTTATTAACAAATTCAGTAGGAAAGTACTGAAGAAGTTTTTCAAGAAAGTAACATTTTTATTTTCAAAAGTACATATTTCTCTGAAGGTCATAGTCCTGAAAATTATGTCAATTAAATTTTATATACAGATATTAATTTTTAGCATTTCTTATTGGAAAAATAAATTATTTTAGTAACTTATTATTTTATTATATTAATTGTACTAGAAAAGTTTCTTACTAATCATGTACTTTATTTAGAAAAAATGTTGAAAAAATATTTGATAAATATAATCAATTGATTGAAATATTCTTAAAATGAATCTTAATGCTTTCTTTCTGCTTTCTCTGGGATAATCATAAAAAACTTTAGAGATCACAGGATTACAGAATAATTGTATTAATTTTTTTCTTTTATAGTACTCTTAGCTACTCTAAATACTTCCAAACTCACACATGAAAGTCAGTAACATAATTATAACCAGTATAAAACCAACTATTTGCAAAGCACTTTTATACTTACACATATACACACACAATTTCTTTCATTATGGTCTTTTGAAATAAATATTATTAAAATCTTCATCTAATAGATAATGCATTCAGAGATAATGACATTCCTAAGGTTTTATGCCTTGTAAGGGGCAGGTCCAACACTTGGAGCAATATCTGTGCACCCCAAGGCTGCAATCTTTCCACTATAACATGCACTGAAGGGACTCAGTTGGCAGGAATTAGAAAAGCTGAAGGTGTTATGAGAGAAACTAATAGTTGCCTATTCCACATCTCTTTTTCTGTTTTTAGATAACAGAATCTTCATTATTTTCAGAGTGACAATGCACACAACTCAAAAATTGCACTTCCCATTCTCCCTTGTCACTAAGAACCAGGTAGAAATAATGTATAAGAATGTCACAAAGTATAGGAATAGCATCAGATTGTATATGAACATCATATATGTCTAGGAAGGCTGACTCATCTGGAAGAGAGACCTCTTTAGGTTCCTGCCCCTTCCTCTTTCTTGTTGCCTGAAATACTCTAGTAGTCAGCCATGTTGATCCATGATGCAGCCTTCAGTACACAAATCATGTGCTGAGGATGATGGATAAAAATATGGACTCAACATAGCACCTCGGACTGCCAATCTCTTGGCTTCTTGCATATGGAGAATAAGCCCTTGGATTTCAGCCCTTGTTATTTGGAGGTTTCCCTCATATGCAACTTAAAAAAGTTCTAATTGCTATGAACTCACAGTATTTCATTAAATGAGAAGAAAAAAATTAATGGATGCTAGATAAGCAGCATCCAAAATAATATTGTGCAAAATATCCCCCAGGGGTTCTCTGTTGCAGAGGCATAAAGCATTTTTGGGGGGTGGTAATCAATTAATAGAAATATGGAATTAAAAGTTTATTAGGAAAAGAATTGGATGCTTTGTGGTAATTATCCAGCACAGGGAGAGTTTATGTGTAGCAGTCATGCTGCGGGCAGAAAGCTGGTGGGTAGATTGACAGTCTTAGAACAGTTATTTCAGAGTGAGGCTGCTGTGAATGTAGAAATAGCCTCAGACAGTTCATGCTCCTGAGGACAAATGATGATTCGTTATTATGCTTGAGCTATGATGAAATCAGTTAAGGCATCGTAGTAAGAGGCAAAACCATGGGGATGCTATTAAGAGTTTAGCAATTCTAGTTTATGTGGGAATATGGATTCCACTTACCAAAAATAACAGCATATAGGGGAAGAAGAAAAAGCATACTGTCATTGTTCTGAATTGCTCCTGAGCTATTGCATTGTGTCATGAATTTCAACTCAAATTTAATGTTATTAGTATTCATTTTATTTTTGGGATGTATGTGTAGTGCCACAATATCACTATAATAAAGTAATATGATATTATGAGTTGCTTCCCTTAGATTGAAAGTAATGGTTCTAAAACATGTAGTGGAAATACACATCAAAATGAAAGGCAAAGAAAGAATGAGAGCAAGAGCAAGAGAGACAGAGAGAGAAAGAGAGGGATGGAGAGATTGATTCTCTCCTATTAGCTCCAGTTCTTAGGTATCTAAGTTACTGTTTCAATTAATAGCACACTTTTCTATCAGCATTTCTTTGTTTACAGGCCATCAGTATTATGTCCAGTTTTCATCTATAGCAAACCCAGTCAGAAATGCCTTTTAATGCAGTATACTGCTATAGATACTGTTAATTAACCTGGTTATTATGAACAGAAAAGGAGTAAAGGGAAGACTATGTAATATAGGCAGGCCATTTACATAGCTTTTCCAGAAAGCTAACACTTTCCACATCTATTCCCTGAAAATTGATGGGGGGTGGGAGTGGGACTGCCCAGAAAGGTCTGGATGACATGGGAAGATGCTCATCAGTCACACTTGGAGCAAGGCAGTGGCCAGAATGGGTGTGGCCACTGCAAGGGCTCAAAATCTGGATACCAAACTTCTGAACAAAAGAGCCCCCCCCCCCTCTATTTCTGCTCCCACCTGACTCCTCACTTGTAGGGCTCCCACACTCTGCACTCGCCCATGTGGTCCACAGCCATATGGACTCCACGCAGTGGATTAATGGGCTTTAGCCTGATGCTATATTGGATCCAATCCCAGAAATGAAAACTCTGGACACTGGCTGCTTTTAGGTCTACTCACCCCCCAATGCATATTTTTCAGGACTGGTTTAAAGACAATAGGACTTTTCCAACCGAGAAATATAATTTTACACAAATAAAAATTATTCATTCTCTTGTGCAAATCTTAGAAAATTCCTTTTCTAAGGACATTGCAAGAACCCCACTCCCATTAATGATGGAGAAATTCCGCCCACCCAATCCTCCGGCAACAGTATTACAGCTCACCCACTGTACACCCGAATCTTCATTGTAATAAGCAAAATTCAGTATTGATCTACACATATACTCCGATGGATTTTTTAACTGATGGCTTTATGAAGAAAAACAAAGAATTCTCTGAAAATGACTGATTTTGAATCTGCATTTTGAATGAGAACCAGGTATTTATTTCTAGACAATTAACTTTGGTATACTTACATGTAACAAACTGCAAATGACATAACATGGAGCTCTCCTAGGAATTTTTACTTTCTCTTCTCCAAGGACCTGGAAATACCATGTTGTCATAAGAGTTGTCTCTGTACTCATTCCATGTGGATTCTCTTTCTAGGTTCAGCTGAAATTCTCCTGGTTAGCTACAATAGGCTTGGGTGTCCCTGCATTGTGTCCATGTGATACAATGAATGAATCTGAGGTCTTAAAATATGGTTAGGAAGTAGACATAAGGAAGAGAAAGAAAGGATATTCTGATTAACATGAACACTTTAAACAAATTCACAAAGCTAAGAACAGAGAGTGGCATGAGTATTACAGAGAGCTGGCTGGTCAAACTCTTGAATACTATGTGATTATGGCAGCAAAGTTGGACATACAGGGCAAGAATCTTAGACAAACAGGCTATTACAAACAACAGAAGCCTTTCCAGGTGTTAGCAGAAAGGGTGCCATGACAAAAGTAGTATTTTTCAAATGCTATCTCACTTGTGCAAAGGTGGGAATAAAATGGAAAAAAAAAATAAAGGATGTTTCAGCCAAGAGGATTTAGTTATAATTCAAGTATTTTAAATGGTCTGAGGAGAAATAGGAAGGCACAAATGTTTTAAAAAATCCCACTTATATCACTAAATAAGAAAATCTATAAAATTACAGATTCATAGAAACTAACAGTAAGATTTGATTGATTTGTTGTTTTTAATTTAAGAAAGGAAGGGATAAGTTATAGTATACGTTAGAAGCTTTATATATTTTGTTTTGTTTGTTTTGCCTGTCATATATACTAGAAAGAGAAACATCTGTTTAGATAGACACTACTTTTCCTATCTGATGATTTATATATATTTTGGGACCATGAAGATTTTTGTTAAATTTTGGATACCTACAAAAGTTTATATTGGATTAACCTGGAGTCATCAAATCAAGTTTAAACTAACATCTTTATCCTTTATACCACTCCTGCAGTACACAGAAATATTTTTGTTTGAATGACATAACTAGTGCAGACTAGAAATAAGTTGGAAATTATAATGGTACTAATTGGTACCATTATTAATGATCTCAGAGGACTAATTGATAAATGAGAAAACAAACTATTCTATTTTCTACAGACCACAGAGGCAAGACATTCAACCAACCTCAGCTGAGCCAAGTCATCTTCCAAGCTATTTACCCTCAGTGGCTAAAAATGCTTTAGCAAAGGAACTTCATGATGATTGATTTGATCTTTCTTCCCACCAGTTGCAAAAATATACTTTATTACACACTGATGCTCTTTGATGTTATACAAGAAGGAGTTTGTGCTCCATAAATGATATTACACAACCATTTCTCAACATAGGGTCTGGGAAAAGGTGTCGAATTTATCAAAAATAGGAAAGATTTTACATTCTGGACTGAGTCATAGAAGGAAACTGCTTAGTGTTGGGAGTGAGTGGGAATGAGGATTACTACCCCCATTCCTTGTTCAGTTTTCTCCAAGCATAGATCCTCCCTAGACATGCTATTTACTTTAATTATTGACTAACTGATTATTGGTCCCCCACCACTAGAATGAAAGCTCCATAAAGAGGGTGGGGGGAGTTGTAAATATTTTCTGGAAAAAAAAAATTTGCCTTTTTCTTTCTTTTTTTATTTTTTTATTAATGTGTTGCATGTATACATATCTTTGCATTGCCCTCCCACCCTTTCCAGGCATAGCTTAACTCCCTAGTGTCTTGTGTTCATTGGTTATGTTTATCTGCATGCATACAAGTCCTTTGGTTGATCTCTTATCTACCCCACCTCTCCTTAACCTTTCTGCTGTAATTTGACAGTCTGTTTGATGCTTTACTGCCACTGTATCTATCTTTTGTTTATCAGTTTATAATGTTCTTTATTATCCACGAATGAGTGAGATCATGTGGTGTTTCTCCTTCATTGACTGCCTTATTTCACTTAGCATAAGGCTCTCCAGTTCCATCCAGGTTGCTACAAATGGGAAGAATTTCTTCTTTCTTATGGCAGCATAGAATTCCGTTGTGTAGATGTATCATAGTTTTCTGACCCACTCATCTGCTGAAAGGCACCTAGGCTGTTTCTAAATTGTATCTATTGTAAATTGTGCTGCTATGAATATAGGGGTGCATAAATCCTTTCTGATTATTGTTTCTAGTTTCTTAAGATATATTCCTAAGAGTGGGATTGATGGGTCAAATGGGAGTTCCATTTTTAGTTTTTTGACGAAACACCATACTGTTCTCCACGGTGGCTACACCAGTCTGCATTCCCACCAGCAGTGCATGAGGGTTCTTTTTTCTCCACATCCTCGCCAACACTTGTTTTTTGTTTCTTTGTTGATGATTGCCATTCTGACAGGTATAAGATGGTATCGCATTGTCATTTTGATTTGCATCTTTCTGATAATTAGTGACTTTGAACATATTTTCATGTGTCTCTTGGCCTTTCTTCTGTCATCTTTCAAAAAGGTTCTATTTAGATCCGTTGCCCATTTTTTTTATTGAATCATTTATCTTCCTTTTATTAAGTTGTATAAGTTGGCTGTAGATGTTGGAGATTAAACCTTTATCAGTAATAACATTTGCAAATATGTTCTCTCATACAGTGGGCTTTCATGTTGTTTTGTTGATGGTTTCTTTTGCTGTGCAGAAGCTTTTTATTTTGATGAAGTCCTATTTGTTTATTTTTTCTTTAGCTTCCATTGCTTTTGGAGCAGTATCAGTGAATAAATTCTTTCGGCATATGTCTGAGATTTTGTTGCCTGTGTATTCCTCTAGTATTTTATGGTTTCCCTTCTTATGTTTAAGTCCTGTATCCATTTGAAGTTTATTTTTGTGTATGGTGTAAGTTGGTGGTCTAGTTTCATTTTTTTTTTGCATGTATATGTTCAATTTCCCAACACCATTTATTGAAGAGGCTGTCTTGACTCCATTCTATGTTCATGTCTCCTTTGTCAAGTATTAATTGAGCATAGTGGTTTGGGTGGACATCTGGATTCTCCATTCTATTCCATTGGTCTATATATCTGTTCTTGTGCCAGTACCAGGCTGTTTTGAGAAATGTTGCTTTATTATATAGCTTGAAATCTGGTATTGAGATTCCACCTACTTTATTCTTCTTTCTCAGGATTGCTGTGGCTATTCGGGGCCTTTTTTGTTCCAGGTGAATCTTTGGAGAGTTCTTTCGAGGTGTGTGGAATTTGTCGTTGGTATTTTAATGGGTAGTGCATTGAATCTATAGATGGCTTTGGGTAGAATGGACATTTTAATGATGTTGAATCTACCAATCCATGAGCATAGTATGCTCTTCCATCTGTTTACATCTTCCTCTATCTTATTTTTCAGTGTCCCATAGTTTTTAACCTCCTTAATTAGTTTATTCCTAGGTATCTTAATATTTTGGTGTGATGGTAAATGGAATTGCTTTTTTAGTCTCTCTTTCTGTAAGTTCACTTTTAGTGTACAGAAATGTCATAGATTTCTTGGCATTAATTTTGTATCCTGCTACATTGCCAAATTCATTTATTAAGTCTATTAGTTTTTGGATGGAGTCCTTCGGGTATTTTATGTACAGTATCATGTCATCTGCAAATAAGGACAGCTTTACTTCTTTTCCAATTTGGATGCCTTTTATTTCTTCTTCTTGTCTAATTGCAATGACTGATACTTCCAGTACTATGTTGAACAGGAGAAGTGAGAGTTGGCATCCCTGTCTTGTTCTTCTTCTTAGGGGAAATGGTTTTAGTTTTTGCCCATTGAGTATGATGTTAGCTGTGGCTTTATCATATATGGCTTTTATTATGTTGAGGTATGCTCCTTCTATTCCCACTTGCTGAGAGTGTTTATTAAAAAAGGGTGTTGGATTTTGTCAAATGCTTTTTCTGCATCAACTGATATGACTATGAGATTTTTATCTCTCAATTTGTTTATGTGATGTATCACGTTTATTGATTTGCAGATATTGTACTATCCTTACATTCCTGGGATGAATCCTACTTGGTCATGGTGAATGATCTTTCTGGTGTTCTGCTAGTTCTGATTTGCTAGAATTTTGTTGAGGATTTTGGCACCTATGTTCATGAGGGATATTGGCCTGTAATTCTCTTTCATTGTGTTGTCTTTATCTGGTTTTGGTATTAGAGTAATGCTGCTTTCATATAAGGTGTTTGGAAGTGTTCCTTCTTCTTGAATATTTTTGAATAGTCTGAGGAGGATAGGTTTTAATTCTTCCTTGAATTATAGGTAAAACTCTCTTGTGTAGCCATCTTGTCCTGGGCTTTTGTTTGCTGGAAGCTTTTTGATGACTGCTTCAATTTCTTTCATAGTTATTGGTCTATTGAGATGTTTAGATTCTTCCTAATTGAGTTTTGGAAAGTTATGTTTTTCTAGGAATATGTCCATTTACTCCAGGTTGTTCAATTTGTTCGAAGAGAGTTGTTCATAGTATTTTTTTTAACAATCCTTTCTATTTCAGAGGGATCTGTTGCTATTTCTCTTTTATTTCTGATTTTGTTTATTTGAGTCTTTTCTCTTTGCTTCCTGGTGAGCCTGGCTAGAGGTCCATCAATCTTGTTTATCCTTTCAAAGAAACAGCTCTTGGTTTTGTTGAACTTTTGAATTGTTTATTTGGTCTCTATGTTGTTTATATTCACTCTAATCTTTACTATTTCCTTCTTTCTGCTTACACTGTGCTTTTCTTGTTATTCTCTTTCTAGCTCTTTGAGTTGTAGGGTTAAGTAATTTATTACCATTGTTTCCTGTTTTTTGCAGTAGGCTTATAGAGCTTCCCTTTCAAGACTGCTTTCACTGTGCCCCATAAATTTTTTTAAAAATATATTTTATTGATTTTTCACAGAGAAGAAGGGAGAGAGATAGAAAGTCAGAAACATGGATGAGAGAGAGACATCGATCAGCCGCCTCCTGCACACCCCATTGTGGAGATGTGCCAACAAGCAAGGTACATGCCCCCAGCCAGAATTGAACCTGGGACCTTTCTGTCCGCAAGCCGACACTCTATCCACTGAGCCAAACCAGTCTCTGCACCATAAATTTTTTATTGTTGTGTTGTCATTGTCATTTGTTGCCATGATGTTTTTCATTTCTTCTTTTGAAAGGGGAATTCTTTCCAGCTTCCTTCATCTTAGGTGATTACGCACCTAACGAGACAAAGAGACTTGCCAATTACCCAACCCACCATTAGGTAATCCAGCAAGAATGTGCCGGGAGGGAGATAACCTAATAAGGCAAAACACCTGCGTAAGCAGACCCTGGCCCCTACCTGGCCTATCAGGATGGGCCAACTCCCCTAGCTGGCCTATCAGGATAGGCCAACTCAGTAATTCAAACAGCTCTCCACCCCCTGACCCCCAGAATAAAACGGTCATGTAACAAAGGCCCGGGGCTCTCAGCCTCTGCTCTGCTTTCAGAGTATGTTGTGAGCCCCAGCATGCTGGTCTGAATAAACCCCTTTGTTTTTGCATGAGATCGTCTCTTGGTGCTCTGTAAGTGCGGCTTGCATTCCGGGCTTAACACTTTGATCTCTCTAGTTACCCAGTCATTGTTTCATAGCATGCTGTTTATCTCCATGTGTTTGATTTCTTTGTATTGTTTTTATTGTAGTTGATTTTCAGTTTTATGCCACTGTGATCTGAAAAAATGCTTGGTATGATTTCTATCTTCTTGAATTTGAAGAGACTTTTCCTATGAACCAACATATGGTCTATCTTTGAAAATGACCCATGTGTACTGGAGAAGACTGCATATTCTGTGACTTTGGGATAAAATGTTCTGAAGACATCAATTAATTCCATCTGTTTTAGTGAATCATTTAGGATTTATGTTTCTTTTCTAATTTTTGTTTAGAGGATTTATCCAGTGGTGACAGTGGAGTATTAAAGTCTCCTACTATGATTGTATTACTGTCAATCTCTCCCTTGATATCCTCCAGGAGTTTTATTTATGTATTTAGGTGCTCCTATATTGGGTGCATATATGTTTACCAGAGTTATTTCTTCTTGTTGGATTGTTCCCTTTAGTATTATGAAGTGGTCTTCCTTATCTCTTTTTATGTCCTTCACTTTGAGATTTAATTTTTCAGGTATAAATATTGCAACCCCAGCTTTTTTTTTCATTTCCATTTGCCTGAAACACCATCTTCCATCCCTTCACCCTGGGTCTGTATGCATCTCTTTTTCTGAAGTGGGTTTCTTGTAGACAGCAGGTATATGGGTCATGTTTTCTCATCCAATTCATTATCCTATGTCTTTTGATTTACATATAAAATTATTATTGATAGGTACTATCTGTCGCCATTTATTCTTTACCTCTGTGTTTCTTCTTCACTTCCTTTTTTTTTTTTTTTTACAGCAGACCCTTTAACATTTCTTGCATTGCTGGTTTGGTGGTAATAAATACCACCCTTAGTACTTTTTTGTCTGTGAAGCTCTGATTTCACCTCCAATTTTGATTGAAAGCCTTGCTGGGTACAGTATTCTTGGATTCAGACCCTTCCTTTGCATGACTTTATATACTTTATTCCATTCCCTTCTGGTCTTATGAGTTTTTGTTGAGAAATCAGTTGCTAGTCTTATGGGGGTTCCTTTGTAGGTAACTTTCTGTTTCTCTCTGGCCACTTTTAAGATTCTTACTTTGTCATTGCTGTTTGCCAATTTAATTATAATGTGCCTTGGTGTCGCTTTTTGGGGGGTTCATTTTGCTTGGGATTCTGTGAGCTTCTTGCATTTGTGTGGGTGTTTTCTTTCCTATATCAGGGAAGTTTTCTGTCATTATTTCTTCAAACAGGTTTTCTATTCCTTGCTCAGTTTCCACTCTTTCTGGAACCCCAATTATGTGGATGTTGTTTTGTTTTGTGTTATTCCAAAGTTTCCTTAGGCTCTCCTCTTGCTTTATAATTTTTTTTCTACAACCTGCTGTACTTGGGTATTTCTTCCTACCTTATCTTCTAGCTCACTGATGTGGTCCTCTGCTTCTTCTAGTCTACTTTTGATGCTTTCTATTGAGTTCTTTACAGCAGCGATGTCATTTTTCATTTCTTCTTGATTATTCTTCATTTCCTCTTCATTCCTCTTCATTCCCTCTTGGCTCTTCCTCATATTGTCAGTTTTGTCTTTCATTCCTTTCAGCCACCTTAAGATCATTTCTTTGAACTCTTTCTCTGGCAGATTTATTTCTACTTCTATCTCGATTACTTTTTTTTTTTTCTGGTGACACCTGCTTTTCTTTTATATGCGGGCTGTTTCTTCATCTGCCCATGGACTTTATTCTCCAGGTATCTGGTTATGTAGTTCTCTCTCCTATATTGATTTAAAGGCACAAAATACAACAAGAGCAGGTACAACACACAAGGCACTGAACAGAAATGTATTCACGATGTTAATAGCCACAAATAAGGTGACCACCAATAAAAGACAAATTAGGGGTAAGTAGAAAAAGAAGAAGAGAGAAATGAGGAAAAAGAAAAGTAAGAAGTGCCAAAATGAAATTAGAAGAAGGGAGAAAAAAAAGAGGGAAAAAATAAAGAAGAAGAAAAGAGAAAGAAAAAATAATTGAGAGAAAAGAAAGAGAATAAGAAAGAAAAAGGGAACAAATTATATATATGAGGAGAAAACTCCAATAGAACAGTCACTAATCCCAACAAATGCTGGCAACAGGTACCTGGAGATTAATACAAACTACAAATAACAACTAATATGAAGGGAGGCAAGGGAAAACAGAGGTGAAAAACAAACAAAAATAAAGCAAACAAAAAGCAAAATAAAACAAGTAGAATAAGCAAAAACAATTTCACAAAAAAAGTATAAAAAATTGATATAATCACCATTCAGGCAAACAACAACCAAAGGACATAGAGAAAAACAATTTTTTGGATAGTGAAGACAGAGAAGAGAGAGGTTTGTATGGACTTGGAGTAGGGGATTTGAAATTATATATATAAGTGGGGTGAAATTTTAACCAGGTAAAAAGAAAGAATAGGGAGTCTAAAGTTGGAAAAGGGAAAGAGAAACAAGACAAAAAAATGGGAAAAGTTAGGAAGAGAGTGTTGACATAAAGATAGAGTTGAAATAGAGTAAAATTATGCTAAAGGAAAGATCAAAATAGAATGTAGAACACTAATCTCAAAGTAAAATAAAGAGAAAATAAAATGACACTTCTTTTTTTTCAAAAAGGTAAAATAGTAGTAGTAATAATATTAGTTGAAAATAAAAATGTAATAATTAAAAAGGTAAAATCAATTGAAGAAAAAAGAAAAATGTATTAGTTTTTTTAATTAAAATATGCAAAAAAATAAATAAGAGAATAGAATGGGCAGTAGTGGAAGTCATTCACTTCCTCTATTGTTCCTGTTTCCCCGTTGGGAGGGTATTGCATTTCACTGTGTTCCACTGCTGAGGTGTGTCTTAATCTCTTTATTCTTTTGTAATTATGCAAGAGTCAATTTGTGAGTCATCCTCTGGGTGGCAGTGTTTCAGAATTGACCTCTGAGACTAAGCATAGGACCTCTCTAGCCTGTGCTTAGATCCTGCTTTCTCTGTGGTACTTAATACAGGTTTGTGGGGGTGGGTTCTCCCAGAGCTGATTCTCTGATGGTTATCCTGCACTCTGATCTCCAGGTTCCAGAAAAACAACTTTCCCCTGCAGTCTCTTAGGATGTCCCCAATTGCATGATCCTATGGATTGGGCTTAGCAATCAGAAGCCAGGATCTGAAGAGGAAAGAGTGCAGTCTGTGCACTTTCTCTTCCCCGCTCCTGTTTGAGCAGCCGGGACACTTTAATAACTCCCAGGCTGTCCTTCTGCCTAAGATCAAAATGGATTGCTTTCTAGAGCTCCCCTCTGTTAACAGCTCTGCGGGTCCCCTTCCACATTCAGGGATCATGCCCTTCCCAACATCCACGGATGTCTCTAGGTGCAGCTTTCTCCCAGTCCAGTTCCCACAGTGTGCGCATCTCTCTTCTGCGGGATTAGAGACCTCACCTTATCCCAGGTGAAATCTGACCTTTCACTCCTCTGAATCCTAGTGTTTGCGTCGATCGGAGAGCGGTGTTCTGGGTCCTGCAGCTGTAGCTTTTCAGGCCGCCATAGACATCCAGTTTCCCCTGCAAGATGGCTCAGTCTCCGCGTTTGCACTGGTGGCTCCAGGAAACAAAAACTCCGTTCCAGGTAGCCCCATCTAGCAGTCCCCCACCTTCTCCTGGAGGATAATTGTCCCTTAACTTGCCAACAAACATTCCCAGTGCGACCCTCAGCTGTTCCCTCTGTCTGCTCAGCGACAAGGCTCCAGACATGTCCATCTATTCCACCGCCATTTTTTCAGAGGTCTGTCTGAAAGAATTTAATCATATCCTGAATCTGAGTCCCACAGTCCCAATGTGGGTGCAGTTGCTAAACTGTAATACTCTCCTGAGCAATGTGTGGCTTTCATAACCATGGTTTTGAAGGAGAGACTATTGTGTGTCTGCATATTTAGATAGGTAATTTAATTATTCTATTTTATAACTGCAATATTAAAACTCTGGAAAAAAATTAAAATGTGAGCTTTCCACTTCAATATTATGAGTCGATAATGTCTTTATATCTGGTGTTATAAATATTCTTTCATGACATTCAGGCACATAAATGTTTTTACATGACTTACTTTGCATAGTCTGAGAGTACTTGCATAGTCAATTTTTAAAACTATAATAAGCAGCAATCCAATAAGAATGTATTTAATCTGACTTAAAACACGGGTGGGTTCTCCAATTTTCTCTGGCTTTCACAAATGTTTGCAAGTTGTTTCTACAGACTATGATATCAGGAAATTCAGTATTACCCACAGTGCTAATCCACCATTGATCTATTTGGGGTGAGATGACAGGTGGGAATCATAGTCTATTATAGAATTAAGGGGTAAATAGGATAGAAATTAAGATACCTGAAAGCAAATAAAAAGAGTAAAATTTTTTGTCTAAGAGTTAATAAGTATGCACAGGAATAGAAAGAGGATGATTACAAAAATCTGAGTTTTTTAAAAATGTATTTTTTTTTAATATTCAGGTGGTTAAATAATAGCAGTTATTTAAGACCTTCTTCCAGATTCTTCCTTCCCACTGGAACAATTTAGATAAATCTGAACAGCGTTATGTTTTATTTTGGTTTGTTTTACTTTCAAACACTCCACTTCTTTGAATTTTTTAAAGGCTTATTTTATTGTCCCACAGACAATTAGTCATGTCCTTGGAAACACAGTTTAAGGTGTAATGTGTCATTATATACTAATTTTTTTCTGTTTAGTATTAATGAGAAAAATCTATTTTAGTTTTTTCTCAGATCATTCCACTTTGATATCTTTAAATGGAAATTTATCATCCTTTTACTTTATTTAAGAAAAATACAAAAATACATTTAAATTAACGTCATTTTATAAAACTTCAACCTTGTCAAAAAAGAAATATTAGTGCTAGTCATGATCATGTGCTCTGATGGAGACTTCCAATGGAAAAATGGACAAAAAATTGAAAACATCATTGTATTTATTTGGGGATGACATCTAAATATGTATTTATATGGGTGAGTCTGATTTTATGAATCCAAAGAAAGAAGTAAATCTACATTGGACCTAATTTAACCCACAAGAAAGGGGTTAGCTTTTCATTCGCTTCTCAACGTCTTCCTGCATGCTATGGATAGCATTGCCTTTCTGACTGACACTAAGCAACCATTTAAGATGAATAGCCCTCTCTTAACTGTACTGAATTATTCAGTCCCAGGTGGACAAAGGAGAGAACAAAATGGTTAGAAATCTGTTTCAAGGTTGGTGTTTGAGTTCTGGAGTACAGTGCTGGGCATTGTCACTCTTATTTAAGTCTATCAATTTGGAAGAGAAGGGCAAATATATTTTGTAGTTTTCTTTCACTTATTTTGGCACATGTGATTTTGAATGCCGTTAAATAGGTTAATTAACAATTTATTTTTCTTCTTTATTGGGCAGATGTTTATATATTTATTTTAAATTAAAGCATTTGTGTTTTATTATTGATCAATGAAAGCTTGATATTTATAAAACTTTATTAACTCAAAATCTGTTATAAGTTTCATATATATTACATATAAATGTATGTATATGTATATATCAGCACCTTTCCCCCCATTTCTATCAATCAGGTTATTTCTTACATTTGTAATATAGTTACATTTCTTTCATACATTCTGCACTTTATCCTGGGATCTCTTGACCTATTAAATGTTTTTTTCTTTTAATTTGCATATGTTATGGAGCACTCTTTTACTATAAAGTTCTATGGGTTTCTGCCAATGTATAGTGTCAAAATAGTTTCAGCTGTCGATAAAACCTGTACTTTACCTTTCCAATGATCCTGCTTACCTGAACCCTTGGCAACCACTGACCAGTCTAAAGTTTTATCTTTTCCAAAATGTCATATAAATGATATCATCCAGTATAGTTTTTCAGGCTGTGTTCTTTCATTTTGCATTTCAGATTCATACATATTTTTTGTGAGGCTTGATAATTCATACACCTTTATCACTGAATTGTATCCCATGGTATGACTGTGTATACCCAATCACCTATTAAAGAACATCTTGATTGCTTCCAGATTTGGGCTTTTATGAATAAAGATGCTATAAACATTTGTGTGCAGCTTTTTATGTAGCTATAAAGTTTGCCAATCAGTTGAATAAATGCATAGGAGTGTGATTGTTGAGTCATACCATTAGATTATATTTAGCTTTATAATAAACATAAAGCTGGACTGTTTTCCAAAATGACTGTACCATGTCTCATTGCTGCCAGCAATGAATGAGAGCTAATCTTGATTTACATCTTTACCAGCAATGGGTGTTGTCAGGCTATTTTTGTTTAGTTGTGTTTCGTTTTGCTAAATTTTAAGCATTATAATAGACATGTAATGGTATGGCATTGTTGTTTTAATTAGCAATTACCTAATGAGCATTTCTTCATATATTTTTGACATCTGTGTATCTTTTTACAGCTTTATTAAGATATATGGACAAAATTGCAAGATATTTAAAGTGTACACAGTAATGAAAGTATCCCCCATAAGTCAGCTAACACACATCTGTCACATATTTATCTTTTTGTGTATCTGAGAACATTTAAGTTCAACACTCTTAGCAAATTTCAATTACACAATATAGTGTTATCAACAATAGTCACCATGATAGAAATTAGATCTTCAGAACTTATTCATCTTTTAACTGAAAGTTTGCATCCTTGAACTGCCAGTCTCTATCTCTATTGTCCCCCATCACCCAGAGCCTGGCAACCACTTTTCTACTGTCCATTTCTATGATTTCAACCTTTAAAAAAGAGTCTGCATATAAGTGATCCCATGCAGAATTTGTCTTTCTCTATAGAACTTATTTCACTTAGCATAATGCCCTCCAGGTTTATATTTGTTATCACACATGATAGGATTTCCATCTTTTTTTTAAATTAATATTATTTCATTGTATGCATATACCACATTCTCTATATCCATTCATCTATGCAGGGACATATAGACTATGTTCATACCTCGACTATTAGGTTACTTTCATGGCAATGAACATGGAAGTGCAGATGTCTTTTTGAAATAAGGGCATTGTTTCCTTTGGATATATACCCAGAAGTGGAATTATATGGTCATATGGTCATTATATTTGTAATTGTTTTAGGAACCTTAATAATGTTTTCCATGGTTGCTGTAACAGTTTATATTGCCAACAACAATGTACAAGGGTTCCCTTTACTTCATATCCTCATGAGCACTTGTTTTCTCTTGTCTTTTTGATATTAGACATCCTCACAGATGTGAGGTGATAGTTCATTGTGGTTTTAATTTGCAGATTCCTGAATATTAGTGATGTTGACCATCTTTTCATATACAAGTTAGCTATTTGTATGTTTATTTTGGGAAAAGGTCTCTTCAGGCCTTTTGCCAATTTTTAAATTGGGTTAATTGGGCGGGGTTTTTTTTGTTTGCTTGTTGTTTTTTTGCACAGATACACAGATAATGTTGTTTGAATTTTTTGTATATTTTAAATATCAATCCTTATTGTCTAAGTGACTTGCATATATTTCCTTCTACTCTGCAGCTAGCCTTTTCGTTTTGTTGGTGGTTTCCTTTGAGGTACTGAAGCTTTGTGGTTAAATGTAGTCCCACTCATCTCATTAAAATAACACAGGACACCTTTATTGCTCCCAGGAAAGTAGGACATTCTAAGCATTTTAGTTCTGTGCCAAAAAGTCAAAAATATATTTTGTGCCATAAACCACAATATCACAACCTTTCAATTCAAATATTTTTTTCTAATGCATCACATTTGTTTTTATCTTTAAAAATTATAAAAGGAAAGTTGAGTTTATTTGGGAATAACAGAAAATTGCAATTCAGGATAAGCAAGCTATGGTGGCCATAGGCAAGTTCAGAGCAGAAAGGAGAGGGACTTGCCTTTATGGAGGAAAGGAGGAACTTGAGGCTAGTGATTTTGACATAAAGACCATTGAAAAAGAATGAGAATTTTGGTGGTGGCAACTTCTCATTGGCTGAGTTATGGTGGCTCTCAGCAGCTGGGTTGTTGTTAGGCTTGGAAAAACTCTTCCTTTCTCTTGCTGAGGAATATAAAAGGTTTCTTCCTGTTATAGTTTGCCAATATATGATGGGTGATAGAGTAAGAATCTCCCTTATTGGGATTCCTGATTGTAAGTATGGCTTTCTTTATTTTCCATACTTTACCTCAGTTCCCTTAGTGTTTTTTTAAAAAAACACACCTTGAATTTCAATAATTTATTTAATTTGTTCCTTTTCTCAATAAAGAAAACATGTTGTGAGCTGAGGGATAAGCTAGTTTAAATGTAATAATCATTACACAAGTTGTAGCAAAACACCACATTCTACATCCTAAGTAAATACAAATTTTTATTTGTCAACCATAATCTCAATAAAGCTAGAAGGAAGTTTTAAAGCACATAAAGCTCTGAATTTGCCTAAGTGGAGCTTTAACTAAATCGCTGAAGATTTTATTATTTCTTGTCTTACTATGAGTTTCTAATATTTCACAATTATAGTTCTGATTTCATCTTTGGTAATAAAATTATCTAGTAAATTGTTTTTGTTTTTTAAAATTGTTTAGTTTTATTGTTTTGCTAGAGAAGTATGCCTTCTAAATGTTCTGCACTGGAGAATTTAATGAAGTTTTTCTTATGCTTAGTCACAATCAACATTTGAAAATTCTCCAGAATTACTATTCTCCTATAAGTCTTATGTATTTCTAAAAAGATGACACTTTATATATTCACTTTGCCCTTAACAATTTACTTTCTGCTTTGAATTCCATTTTAAAATGTTACAACTACTACTGTCTTTTTGTTTGTCTATGTAGGTATTGTGTTTGAAGAAAAGACCTTACAGAAAGTACTATCTAAAAAATTTTAAATAGTTTTTAACCTATTTATTTTGCTTCAATAACCATATGTTTTTATATCTGCCATATTGTGTTCTGTTATTAAATATTTTTTATTTTGTACTATGTAAATTATATTATTATTTATTTTTATCTTCTTAATCATTTTTTTTATTTTCTTCATTATACTTTAAGCTACTTTGTTATAATCATTGTTTTAAGTGATTAGAGTTAACTAATAATAGTTCTCCCTCTTGACCACTGAGAATATTAACATTTAAATAATTACTAGAGTCCTGGTGCACAAAACTGTGAATGGTAGGGTCCCTAAGCCTTGCCAGTGATCAGGACTGATCTTGCGGGTGACCAGCAGGACAAGAGGGGGCCCCTCTTCTGGCACCCACCTTGGCCAGCCTGGAGCCTGCTGGCTGGGGGCAGCTCCTGCATTGAACATCTTACCCCTGGTGGCCAGTGTGCATCATAGCAACCAGTTGCTCTGTCTTTTGGTATATTTGCATATTAGACTTTTATTATATAGTATTTTTTTTCCTGCCTTCTCCATCTGTGGTGGTATTTTTTGCCTCATTTTGATTTTTTAAAATGTGATCTCTTATTATTTTTATCTTATGCTTCTCTTTAAAGTAATATTTAGAACTTCTATTCAGTTTTATCAATATTTTTATGAACTATTTAGTCTAAATTATATTGTTCCATGGTTTTAATATTTATAGACAGGTTACTTTTTGAAGAAAGTTGCATAGTTTTCCCATTACTAATTTTTGTATTAAAATATCCTCAATTACTTGAAATGTCTCTTGGAATAATATTTTAAGAACAAGAGACCCGGTGCATGAAATTTGTGCACAGGGGGTTGTCCTTCAGCCAAGCCTGCACCCTTTCCAATTGGGGAACCCTCAAGAGATGTCTGACTGTCTATTTAAGCCTGATCCTGGTGGGGCCTAAACAGGCAGTCGGACATCCCTTTCACAATCCATGACTACTGGCTCCCAACTGCTCACTTGCCTGCCTTCCTGATTGATTCTGCCAGCCTGATCATCCCCTAACCACTCGCCTCTCAGCCTGATTTATGCCTAACTGTTCCCCTGCCAGCCTATTTGTCCCTAACTGGCCTCCCCTGTGAGCCTGGTCACTTCTAACTGCCCTCCCCTGCAGGCCTGGTCCTCCCCAACTGCTCTCCCCTGCAAGCTTGGGTCTCCCCCAACTGCCCTTCCTTTCAGGCTTGATCATGCCCAACTGCCCTCGCTTGAAGGGCTGATCCCTCTCAACTGCCCTCCCCTGCTGGTCATCTTGTGGTGGCCATCTTGTTTCCACATGGGGGCAGTATCTTTTGGCCACATGGGAGCAGTCATCTTGTGTGTTGGAGTGATGGTCAATTTGCATATTATTCTTTTATTAGATAAAATAGAGGCCTAATGCACAGGGAGGTCCAGCTGGTTTGCCCTGAAAGGTGTCCCAGATCAGGGTGGGGATTCCCTTGGGGTGTAGGATGGCCTGGGTGAGGGGCCTGTGGTGGTTTGCAGGCTGGCCACACACCCCAGTGACCCAAGTGGAGACCCTGGTACCTGGGATTTTTTTATCTTCTACAATTGAAACTTTGTAGCCTGCAGTGGAACTAAGCCTTCTGCTCACTCTGTGGCAGCAGCCTTTTCTGTTGGAGTTTATTTATCTTCTATAATTGAAACTTTGTAGCCTTAAGTGGAGGCCTGGGCCAGCCAGGGTATCCGGAAAGCTTGGCTTCCTCCACTGCTGGGGACAACCCAAGCCTCCCTCCTGCTCTCTCTGTGTCTGTAGCCATCTTGATTTGGTTAATTTGCACACTCACTCCTGATTGGCTGGTGGCCATAGCATGGAGGTATGGTCAATTTGCATATTACTCTTTTATTAGACCATCAGGTCCTCAAATCTGAGAATGTCTTTCTGTTACCATTACACATAAATGCCAACTTTGTTGAGGATGGAATAGGAACCAAGAAAGGCACACTAGCAAAATAATTATATTACTCTCACTGGCATTTTTTTCTGATATTTTTTAAAATTATTTTTAAAAATATTAAATTAATTTAATATTATTTTAAATTATTTTCTATTAACTCTATGAATTCTTACAATATTAAGTATTATATCTTTACTTCTACTATGTAAACAGGTCTTTCAAATATTGTCTTAATTTTTTCTGACTCAAGCTCCAAGAGCTATTCTTAATTTTAATAATATGAAATTTGGTGAAAATGTTCATTACTTCTATTGACAATATTCACACTTTATACATCTCAATCACACCAACAGGTAACTTTTGTTTTTTAACACTGAAGTCTCCTAATATTCTTCACATTTATTTATATTTTCTAATTTCTTTCATTTTAGTCCTTTTTTTTAGTATTACTTAGCAACTTAATCAAGTGAATTCTTTCTCTTTTAACTCATTTAAAAGTGCTATTTTATCTACATTTGAAACAATTACATGTAAATACAAAAATATTTTACTATCAAAATTAGTATTCAAAAAGTTTCTTTATTGCTAAATTTTCAGGATTTCAAGGTTTCATTTTTTTAAATATATTTTTTATTGATTTCAGAGAGAAAGAAAAAAGGACATAGAAATATCAATGATGAGAGAAAATCATTAATTGGTTGCCTTTGGCACATCCACTACTGAGGATCAAGCTTGCAACCTGGGTATGTACCCTGACTAGGAATAAAACTGTGACTTCTTGGTTCATAGGTGAACACTCAAACACCAAGCCACATTGAAAGGACTCAAGGTTGCATTTTTTTGGTATGCACTGAGTGGCCAGATTATTATGATCTCTGTGAATGCATAATAATTTGGCCACTCAGTGTATATCCTATATAATAAAAGGCTAATATGCAAATTGTCTTCTCGACCAGGATTTTGACCAGCAGGCTGGCCGGCCAAACACCATATCCTTTTCCCTTGGCCAGGCTGACTGGACCCTCCCATGCATGAATTCATGCACCGTGCCTCTAATACACACACACACACACACACACACACACACACACACACACACACTGAGTGGCCAGATTATTATGCATTCAGAGATCATGATAATCTAGCCACTCATTGTAGTTTGTGTGTGTGTATTATTGCTGTTGTTTTTAAGAATTTTCAACAGTCTTCGGAAGATTAAATGAAATCTAAAGAGATTGTCTACCAGACCATACTTAGTTATATAATATTTTAAATTATTTCATAAGAAAGACTACAATGGTGCCATGTACACATTAAAGATACATGGTTACACTTTTAAATTCCCTTTGTCAATTATAATTCCCTTATGGGATAAGTGTTATGACATCTTGTGGCCTGTCTAGTGCAGAGCAATGAAAATATATAACAAAAACAAAACATACTAACAAGACCTGAGGCTATTCTATACTTCTTTAAAGACCATTAACTATGGACTTTGAGAGATACTTTCAACAATATTGGCTGAATTATTACTTCAATCATTACAGGATTGGTTGGTAATTCAAGAAAAATAAACCAATGTCCAAAGTACCTTTGATCTAAACAATTTCTCTTAACCAAGCATTCTTTATAAGAAAAATCTTATATAATAAAAGCCTAACATGTAAATCTTCCAAACAGTAAAACTACTGGTTGGCAAAGGTGTGTGAGTGTTGAGGCTGTTGAGGGGGGTGAGTGGGTGGCACTAGGCCAGCCAATGTGGATGCCAGCAGGCAGAGGGAGTGGACCACCATGGGGAAGGGGAAGAAGTGGGGGTGCAGCAACCAGCAGCAGCAGGGTGATGGGGGCAGGACCGGCCAGCACAATCCCCCCTGTCACCTCCCTGGGGGATCAGGCCTAAACCATCAGTTGGATATCTCCTGAGAACTCCAGGACTGCAAGAGGGTGCAATGCAGGCTAAGGGACCATCCGAGTGTATGAATTTTTGTGCACTGGGCATCTAGTTTCTGAATGATGTACCATTGTAAAAATTTGTTATCTATCTCATCTTAAAAATCCATGTGCTCTTTTATTCTGACTTGGCACAACTTTCTAAATTCCCTCAGCTTTTTATTAGAAATTTGAAGAAAAGTCATAGCTCTCAGTAGTGAAAGAATGGTTTTGTAACTGTTTTGCCACATGGAGAAAATAACTTTGCATATACACTTTAAAACACAATATATAAAGGTGTATTGCAGATAGACTAGATGTAAAAAGTAAAACTATAAAGCTAAAAGATAAAATTATACAAAAAATATTTTTGTAACTTTGGCAATAGGAAGAACTTGTTAAACAATTATCAGGAGGTAGAATATTGATGGTTTTAATTGCATAAGTAATAAATATTTCTATTCAGATATTTTACCATGAACAAAATTAACAGAAAAAAATAGATAAAAAATTATTTAGAATGTTAAAAACTAATTAGAAGCCAAGGTAATTCAATGGGGGAAGAATAACCTTTTTCACAGATAATGCTAAGAAAACTGAATAGCTCCCGACAAAAAATAAATAAATAAAATTGAACTGCTTACTTACACCATTCACAAGTATTAACTTAAAATGAAATATAGACCTAAATGTAAGCGCTAACCCTATAAAACCATTAGAAAAAAATGAAGTCAATTTTTATGACTTAAAGGTAGTCATAAAACCAAAGGGAAGAAAGAAAAACAGTAAAAATGTGAAACTTATACTTCAAAAGACACCATCAAGAAATTGAAAATATAGTCTATCGAATGAGAGAAAATATTTACATTTTATATATCTATCTGGCAAGGAAGTAAGGTTCAGAATATATAAAAAAACACATAACTTAATCATGAAAATACAAATAATCCATTTCACAAATTAGTGAATTATTTTAATAGACATTTCTCCAAAGGAAAATCTAGTCAATCAAAACCACAATGAGATATAATTTCATACCCACTAAGATAGGTATAATTAAAAATGTAGATAATAACAAGTATTGGCAAGAATGTGGAGAAATTGGAGCCCTTATACCTTGCCAGTAGGAATGTAAATTGTACAGCTGGTTGAAAAAGAATTTTATGCTATTCTGGAGAATTAGTGTATAGTATGGTGATTATAGTTTAAAATATGCTATTGTATATTTGAAATTTGCTAACATAGATCTTAAGTATTCTCACATAAGAAAAAAGAGAATTGTAATTATGAGGTGAGATATATTAACTAGCTTACCTTCAGTGATCATTTCAAAATGTATACACATATCAAAGCATCAAGTTGTAAACATTGAATATACATAATTTTTAGTGTTAATTATATTTCAATAAAGCTGAAAAAAAAAGGTAAAATAAAGAAAGAATTCAAATTCCTGGTTCTCTTGAGAGTCCCATCACCTGACAATCTTTCTCACTATACCTTAACTCTTCTTCCTCTGCCTACTCATTGATGTTTTCGCCTTGGTCCTTTCCTCTTGATGTTGATAACCAGGTAAATAATGTAAGATATTACCTCAATATAACTGATTGTCTGAAATATAGACCAGAAGTTCCAAAATACTACCTATGAATGTTCCAGCACCAGCAGCACCTCAAATTGAGTATCTTGCTCCACATCCCTCTCCTATTTTATTCTTTTATCTCAGCAAGGCCCTTCTAGACACTTTGATTAGGCTTCTTTCCTTTCACAATCAACACTCAATAGCCGAAGAGTTATTGTTATTATCGTCCTCAAAGTTTTTTAGTATCCAGCCTTTCCCTTTCTTTCCCATTGTGACTATTATAATGCAGATCTGCATTGCTTCTCAAATGGACTATTTCTATCACCTCTTCCCTGGGCCAACAGTGAATAGGAATTCTATTTTGATGTATCTTTGAGCCAAAGATTAATATATACATATATAGCTGGAAACAATGTATGACAGTAAAAGTAGGAATCAGAGTAGGAAAAACCCTAAGATGGCAAGAATGACAAAATTAGAGAAAAGACCTAAAAACCCCTTTCCAGGGAGATTAATTTTTAAGTGTACTTTTCCATTCAAACAATGACAAGATTTATGCTTTATGTTCACCGGCATGTAATTCTCTTACACACCTATTTCCAGCCCTTATCAATCCTATTTCCTGGTGCGAATGCTCTGCTTCAAAATAGCCTGTCTCCTCATTATCTTGATTAACTTTGTCATATTTAATACTCTCCTAAAGGAATTTTTCTGGCTTTAGTTTCATACCTGTCATTCAAAGTTTAAAAATCTCATTCTTTAAAGCAGAGTTATTATTTTCACCTATTAAACAGACAAAAGCAAAACAACAAAAAAAAAAAGGCTGATATGCCACTCAGGGGAAAATAGCTCCAGCTCCATAGGACTATAAATGGGGGCAACTTATTAAAGACTAAGTTTTAAATGCAACATGTTTTTTTTAAATACTCATTCAAGGAATATTTTTATTGATTTTTAGGGAAAGAGGAAGGGAGAGAAACATAGGTTGGATGCCTCCTGTACACACTCCAACTGGGGATGAACACACAACCTGGGCATGTGCCCTGACTGGGAACCAAATCTGAAACTTTTTGGTGCACAGGACAACACTCTAACCAACTGAGCCACCAAGCCATGGCCCATTAATGCTTTTTTGAAGATGGGTGCATTTGACCCAGGAAAAACCACTTTGGAACTATATCCTGCAGAATAGGGAAGCAAGAATGTTCTTTGCAGTATTCTCCACAGAAATGGAAATTTGAAAACTCACTTAAGTGGGCATCAATAGGCAATATTTAAGTTATGACACATCCATATTGTGTGATATTATTCACATTTAAAAACAATAAAACAGATCTATTTTCACTGGTACGAAAGTACATGCATGAGTAAAATTTACAGTAATTTTTTTGTGTGTGTAAAACAAAGAACAATGATAATACATACAAATTTGAAAGTGTTTGTTGTATATGAAATAAGTATCATATAATTAGGTGTATGTACTGCTTACAATTTTTAAAAATGGATATGCATTCCCAACTCTACTTCTCACAATGTCTCCAGTTTATTTTTTTAATGCTCATCTGAGGATAGGTTTATTGATTTTAGAAAGAGGAAGAGAGAGAGAGAGAGAAAGAGAGAGAAACATTGATGTGAGAGAGAAATATGGATTGGTTGCATCTCATATGTACTTCAACCACGACCTAACCCACAACCTGGGTATATGCCCTGACTAGGAATAGAACCTGTGACCTTCAGTATGGAGGACAACACTCCAACTAATGGACCCATACCAGCCAGGTCCAGCTTATTTTTGCTCCTCCTTTTCTAAATTCCTATTGCATGTTCTGAGGCTCTCACATGTATCTTATCAACACTAGCAACTATAAGTTTGTTGAATAGCTAAACTGAATTTTATATATGTCTTACATTTCCTATATTGCCTACACACATACTCAAAAATACTTGCTGAATTGGTTAAATTAGAAATATGTATTTTTTCAATATATCCCAAAATATATAGTTTCATGCTAGTCTCAGTTTAAAACTGAGTGCCTAATAAGATCCTTTGGAAGTATTTCATAATCTACTAAGTTACAAAAAAAAATTAATGGCTAAAGAATGAAACTAATTACCAATCAGTCAAAAGTTAGACATTTATTCGGTATTCAGCAAGTCAGGATAAATCTTTCTAATCTTTGAGTCATAGTTTGATTCTGTTGAAGAGCCTAATAATTAACAATGAAGAGAGTGAAAGTGCATCTTATCGGCATTTGGTGAGGTGTGGGAGCTCATGAGCTGATAAAGGAGGGACAAAGGAAATTTTCTACCAGGGATGCTGTTTAGTAAGTCCACAAAACCCAAAGACTTATTTCTACCTGAGGAAGTGGTATTGGACAATATATGTTTTCCTGAAATAAAATGGGATTCTCCAGTATTACCATTGGTTCCCATCTCATTATATTAAGTTTCACAAATTTCCCATAGTAAATATAGCAAAGAACATTTTTTAAAAAGAATGATAGTGCTGTTTTAAGCATTTTCACAACTTAGCATTTTAATAAATATTTATAATTACCTAAGTGTGCATTTCTTATACCATTCCTACAAATAATACGTTAGTAATACTCATATACCCATTTTCATATAAAGACCAAAGAGGTCACATCGTTTTGTGAGTTACACAGCTGTAGGTTTCAGTACTAGAATTTAACCTGGATTGGTATAATTCCAAGCTCTTTTCTAGGTTTAGGTTTCTTCTCACTCCACAGTGTGATACAACATATTGAAACCTAAAAAAAAAGTTAAGTGCCAGAATATTTCAAACAAGAAGTCCCATTACTTATAGGTTTTGACAGTTAGAGGAGAGAAAGGCATCACAGGAAGGTTAGGGCACTGTTACTCTGACTCAGCATGGTCAGCAATTATGACCAATATACAGTAGGGACAGCTGTCACTCAGCCACTTCTGCAGACGGTGGATGCTTCAGATAGCCTCTGGAGAGGTTGTTAATTGCCTTCCTAGTTTATGCTTTAATTTTATGTTCTCTACTTTTGCAGAAGAAGAAGAAAAAAATCAGCAATGTGATATTGCTCTCCTTTCCATAAGACTGTTATTGATAATTTAGAGTGGTGGCTCTTAAACTCAGATTGCTTGAGTTAGAATCCTAACTCTGCCACTTACTCTAAGAACTTGGATAAATTGCTGAATCTCTTGTTGATTTGCCTATAAAGTGGGGATCACAGTCCTATTTATCTCATAGGAATAATGGAGGCGTCTGTTTTAGCAGCTGGCTTACAGTAAGGTCTCAATAAATATTTGCTAGTGTCATTGAGAAAACTAGATTAAATCACTTATTCTTTTGAAATTTGTCTTAGAAATTAGTGTCAATTAATATTATCTCTGTCTCTTATACCCTGACTCCCATAAAACTGGGTTGTGCTTTCTCCATCCTTACAAAAAGAGCTAAGTCACCTAGAGCAGAGAGGCTTAAAAGGGGGCAGTATCTGAAGTCATTTTTGTTTATCACCACAGGAGGACAGGGAAGGAAGTACTACTGGCATCTAGTGGTTAGAGACCAGGGATGCTGCTAAACATCCAATGGCCAGGGCAGCTCCCAACCACAAAGAATTATGCAATCCAAATGTCAAAATGAGGTTGAAAAACCCTGAGATCTGGATATTTCTCTCCTTGCAGGACTGCAGAAAAAATCACAGCCAAACTTTCTCTCCTCCTTCTACTCATTTCTTACATTAGTCCAGATCTCAGTTTTATACTGTAACCTTCTCATACCTTTGTCTTAAAATGCTTCCAATTATTTTTGGAAAGAAGCAAGTTATCTATAGATTCAATAAATTTAATTTTTAAATATTTAGAGTAAGCCTCCAGCACGTGTGCCATCTTTCCCAATTAGAGTGGCCATCAACATCCATTCAGTTATTCTTAAACTTTTAGAAATCACTGCAAACTTTATGTAGCACCCAGGACAGTGTCATGAACAGATAAATGATGTTTATGATTATTATGATAATGACTTTTCAGCATCTGAAATATTAAAAGGAGTCACAAAGCAGAATGCTGGCAATCAATCAATCCATGTGCAGGCATTCCTAAGCTCCTATAATTAACTCTGTGCTAGATACTATCGAGGGAGAGAAGTATGTCTTGTACTTCTTTTATGTTTCTTTTTTTTGAGGAGAGCTTAGTTATATTCAGAATAGAAAGAGTGGTACTTTAAAACAAGAAATAGATATAACTCTGTATTCCTTAAGTGCTAGGTTGTGTAGACCTGTTAAGTTGCAGTGAATTTCTTATAAGGTAATGAGTTGCATGAAAAGATTTAAAATATTTATTGTTTTATGGTCTTTTTAAAGTTAAATAATGCAATCATCTTAGAGTCATTGAAAATGTAGGTAGCCCCCCTTTTGTATTCACTAAATTACCCAAAATTAAATACTTGTAATTTCGAAGGTAGTTTACACAAATTAAGATAGTTATTTTACTTCCTGCATGTAATAGAGAGCACTCTGGTTTGTAGTCTCAATCTCACATAAGAATAGTTCTGGGACTGACATTGCATTTGATAAATCCCTAGTGTATCTAAAGTCCAAACTTTTTATTCTTAATCTGGTTGAATTTTCAGATTTTAAACATCTATGCCATCCAAATAAAATATATATCTTGGCTTATCAGTTTAAATCAATGATACTCTTCAGGCCAGAAATTGAATGGATTATTCACAACAAACTAGTTTATGAAAACCACAAACCTTGTCAAGGGAAGATCAGGTATTCTCCAGAAAGGACACATGCAAAAAGTGGACATGCAATCTGGTTCTCTGGACTTTTTCTGAATGTAGTCGTGTGTTATGTGGGGGACACTTGGCATACTTTACCTTCAGGGTGGCAATTACCTTCACAATTGCATGCACATGGAGAAGAAAATATACTCCAAATTACATTGTGAACTCTGGAGATTAGTGCATCATTTCATGGACAGTTGAACCTGTGTCCCATATAAGTGTTTCCATAGCAAAAACAAAGAACATCATTATGCAGTCTTCTAGATTTCCAAAGAGTTTGCATTAGGATTTTGCCAGCTGACTTCCATTACAGGGAATGGGAGTCAGGGGGCTGAACCTGCAAGCCATGCTTTGAAAATTTAGGGGGACGTGTTTGTGTCTAGACTTAAGCATTCATCTTTGTGCTCTTTGGTGGCAATTGAATATAAGATGCATCACTTCTTCTATGCCTTTTGGGAATGGGATTACATACGAATT